>KZ809126.1:97274-109470 GCA_000696205.2 Oncopeltus fasciatus | reverse complement strand
GCTGTGAGTTTTCTAAACTTCTTCTTTTGCGAGTCAGTGTGATTGAGGAAGTCCCGTTGAGCTGCTTCCCAGGTGAGACGGTCTATCTTGTCCCAGTCTTCCTTTGAAACAAGATTTGAAAGCATAGAGTGGTCATAAAAGAGTTTCTTCTCAATCGAAGCAAGTTCGGATCGAGTGTCGTTTATCTGCGCCTTGAGTATCATCTTTGAGGATCTTGCCAATATGTTCTGCATGCGTTGACTACATCCTTTTTTTGTCACTTTAGAACACGTGGGTAGTACGTCATGGTCTCTGCATCTCTTAAGAAATGCTAGTTGTGCCAGGAGTCTCATTTTCTTCGATCTGAATTTGTCAATTCTCTTCATTCTCTGAACAACATCCTCCCCGTACAGGTTGGTTAATTGTTCACGTAGGCTTCGTCGGTCGTCAGATGTATTTACCATTTCATCTTCCGGGTTGGACCGTGTCAAATTGTTGTTATTTGCCTTATAGGCAAATAACAACAATTTGACTCGGTCCAACCCGGAAGATGAAATGGTAAGTACAATATTGCATTATTTAAAAGGAGATTAACTATGGACTTATGCATGTTTCGTAAAATAAATAACTAATATTATTATTGATTTTCGGCATGTAACTAAGTTCATAAACAGGAATATTAGAAAATTTTCTAATAAATTTTACTTTTTTTAAAAATTACTCCGAGCACTTTCAAAGCTTTTCAAAGCATTTTTATCTTCGAGCCCCAGACACACACAATTAACGAGGTCTTGCATGCTTAAAATATTGGGTAAGAATACGAAAAACCCACGAATGATGGGTGGGCGAACTAAAATCGCTTCTTAACATCTTCACTCATGTCCTGGTCACTTTTACATATTATTTAGCTTTTTCCAAATAAATTTATCTAATAAATCACTCTTCTGTAACAGGCGTTAAACATTATAAGTGAAATTTTTATAATATCAAATTTTATTATGTATGTGTTATTAAAAATTTAAATTTCCTACTGAAATAGTCTGATTTGTCTATTTATCTTATGGACTAATCAGTAACAGATAAGTTACTCTTAGTCAACTAGGAATTTATTTAATATGAATAGCAAATATTTCCAGAGAAAACTAGTCATTTTGAAAAGCGAAAAAGCAATAATTCCACGGAGTGAGAGAATAATTTTTCTATTCCTGCTGAACGATTAGTACTGTAAATGTAAAAATAAAAATGGACGGAAGAAGCTGTAGAGAATTATCCTAGATTTTCCCATTATCTCCATGAAGAGAGGTCACGCGAGCTCTTCTGTTACTTCGAGATCTCAAGTAGTCTTACTGAGGGGGCGTATAAAGAAAAAAGAGACTTGAATATGAGATCACTTATATTTAAGATTTTCCTGCTGGATTACACAAGGCAGGCATGTTTAATATGTTATTAAAATACATGTTTACTTCTGTCTCAAAAATTTATGCTCAGCCAAGTAAAACGGAACAGTTATTGAAGCAGTAGAGAAGATTATTTGATTTTGCCACTACAATAATTCTTATTTGTTTTCCTAATCTTTATTATGAAATATTTATTAAATTCGATAGAACTATTGGAAAAATCAAAATTTTAACCCTTACCCCCATATTAATATTTATCGCTTCATTACATGCAAAAACTGAATTTTGAATTTTGAAGAATAGCTCTCTGCCGTATGCCTTAAACAAAACTACTGAGAAATAGCTTCATCAAATTCGTTGAAATTTGATATTTTTCATATCGATCTGGATCTTAAATTATGCCGTATCTTTAATATATTGTTACTGTGTGAAACAGTGTAGTGAACTCACAAAAAGAAAAGCCTTCTTATTAGATGATTTTAGTTGGGGTTCGGTCAAGGTATATCCACAAAAAATTATAATTTAAAAAGTTTATTTTTTTACATTTGTATTTTTTTTGGATCTACCTTGACCGAACCCCAACTAAAATCATCTAATAATAATATCTACGGTCAAAAAACTCTTCTTTTCTCTTCACTCCTCGCTGACGAAGGGCGAGAAGTCTCCCCGAGAATTTAATACTCATTGTAATTTGTTCTTTTTGTGTGTTCACTAAACTCTTTCTTCCACCTTTATTATTTATTACATATATCGCAGCAACTAGTGTTTGTTTCATTATATATAAATATACGATAGCACTAATGACAAGACAAAAGCCTGTACCCTAGTTACAAGGGTAAACTTTACTAAGAAGGAAAAACAAAATACAAAGACCCAGCCATACATAAAGTAGGCAAAGAAAAAAGAAAAATGCTACACATAGCATAAGAAAAATTCACTCATCTTATTTGAATTAGAAAGTGTATATTATAATTTAAATTATATAATAAATATAAGTGTAAAAAGTCAAATATTGTAGGACAAATATGCAGACTTCCCATGTCTTAATTATTCATTAAAATTAATAAATAAAGTGTAAATGACAAACTACTTAGTATGTGTATATGACTAACTCCATCGTACGAACCAGAACATTGATGAGAAATGAAAAATAACCAAAGTGTGGCCCTACCCCGCCCTGTCAGAAGGAAGAGAAGAAGATGAGGGAGAAGAAGGAGGGGGTCCGCACAGTTCTACAAATTTTCAAATATTTTTATTTGTAATTGATTTCCGAAAAATTGCTTTGGGTATTAAATTACAGATAACTTCATTTCATTACTTTTATATTATTTAAGAAATAGTTTAAACAACACAAAATATTCACTTTNATGTTCACGTAGGCTTCGTCGGTCGTCAGATGTATTTACCATTTCATCTTCCGGGTTGGACCGAGTCAAATTGTTCTTATTTGCCGAGCTTTCGCACATCATGTGATGGCTTCTTCAGGGCTGAAAAGAGAATGAGCCTGAAGAAGCCATCACATGATGTGCGAAAGCTCGGCAAATAAGAACAATTTGACTCGGTCCAACCCGGAAGATGAAATGGTAAATAAATAAATACTGTTGGGGTCAAAGGTCAACTGATAAGCCAATAACAGGGAGGGGGATTAGCTCCCTCAAAGATAATAAGGTAGGAAATTCGGCTGGGTAGGTTATTCTATGGTTACTAGGAAATTCGTCTGGGGAGGTTATGTTATGGTTACAAGGAAATTCGCCTGTATGGGTTATGTTAGGGTTAAAAGAAAATTCGCTAAAAAATTTAGGGGTCCCATGCAAGGTAGGTCGCTCCTATGATGTCACAAGCGATGAGGTACGAAATTCGCTGAAATCTCTGGGACCCACTGAGAGGTAGGTCGCTCCTCCTATTACGTTACAAGCTATAAAGATGTAGATGAATTTTAATTTTTAAGAAAAAAAAACACACAATGCCTTGGAAAGTCTTTTTTGAAATTTAAAAAAAAAATGTATCAATCGACCATTAAATTACCTAGACACTATTCATCAATTGAAACAAAAAAAAAAAAAAATCACTTCGAAATAGTTCAAGGTTTTTGAAGGTCTTTTTTCCTTAAAAAATTTCTTCAAGAACGTTTATCTCAAGACATTTTCTTCCCTCTTTTTTTTTTTTTTTTTTTCATTTTCAATTTAGACCGGGCAAAGTTCATTCTATAGACTGAAATTAATTTCTTCTCCGGCATTTCTCCCCAGTCCTCGTTGAGAACTCAGGATCATTAAAATACTTTACCTTGAAGTCATTCCTTGTCGATGAATTTCTTACACTAGAACATAAGGGGTTGTAAAAATGACTGCAACAGTACAAAAGTAAAAAAAAAAAAATAGTTCATTTCAACCAAAATGAGCAAACTAAAGAAATTATAGGAAATAAAATGTCAATAAGTTCCTAAATGATCATCCCAATAAATTGCTCTTAAATAAATATATAAATAATTATCCATTTATTTATTTATTATATATATTTGACTTGCAAATTATAGGCTGTGTAGATTATAACATTTGACTTTTTCCCCCTTAAAAAATATAATTGTAAAGATTGTATAAATAAAATATCTTACACGTCCTCTCATACTTTTTCAAGCCACTATAGGATCTTGAAAATTTGACCTTTCTTCAAGTTCAAGTAAAAATTATTTATACATACACAGAATTATATATATCATCCCATTTTTACATCCTAAAATTAATTGTTATGAACATTAATATTTTTTTGAAAAACTCAAATGGTCTTGTTAAATTGAAGCTACATATAAAAATCATCCTATCGTCTGATGTGTTAATAAGAAACGTAGGAAAAAAAAAAAATTTAAATTCATTATCAGTGCCTTATACATCATAAAGTTTCTCCTCGCTCAGCACCGTAGCTCTACAGTTTACAACATAATGTTACTTACTACCTATTACACTGCACAACAAAAAAATATTTTTTGAATGTTTCCTACACTAAATTAGTCTATTTCTACTAATTTTGGGGTGATAAAAACGAAAATAACATTGAAAAATTTTTATTAGCTCTGTTTTTTGAGATATACAGCACTTAATCTTAAAGAGTAGTTATACTATACGTGAAAAGTGAAAGTACAAAAAACAATATTGTTATGTTTCTTTTAGAATATTTTAAGTACAAAATTGATTAAAAAAAACCATTATTCTTAGTGTTTTGACAAATAAAAGAGGTTTGTACCACCAAATTTCAATTAAGTCAATCCGATGTATTGTAAGATCGCTGTCGTTTAGCTTGTCTTTTATAAAACACTTCTGGAGCATCCCCACACACAGACCAGCAGTAGTCTGCAAGCATTGCTTCATTCCAACGGCCCTGATATCTCTGTTCTATTAAGGCAATGTCTTGATGGAATCTTTCTCCATGTTCGTCACTCACAGCTCCACAGTTTTGTGGGAAGAAATTAAGATGAGAGTGAAGAAAATGAATTTTTAAAGACATGTTGCATCCAAGTTGGTGGTAAGCTTGAAGAAGCTCTTTAACCAATGCTGTGAAGTTATCATCTCTTTTGTTACCTAAAAACCCATGTACAACTCCCTTAAAGGCTTCCCAGGCTCTTTTTTCATTTCCTGTTAAAATCATGTCAAAAGCAGGATCATTTACGATTTCACATATTTGAGGCCCAATAAAGATGCCTTCCTTGACTTTAGCATCACTCAACCTGGGAAACTTTGCTATCAAGTACTTAAAAGCTTGTCCTTCCTGGTCCATCGCCTTCACAAAGTTTTTTATTAGTCCCAACTTAATATGTAATGGGGGAAGGAGAACATCCTTAGGATCTACAAGAGGCTCGTAAACTACATTTTTCTCATTAGCGTTTAGGTCTCGTGTAGGCCAGTTCACTTTTTTATAGTGAGATTTTCTATCCCGACTGTCCCACAGACACAAAAAACAACAGTACTTGGTGAACCCTAATTGCATTCCTAGGAGTATAGCAATGACTTTCAGATCACCACAGATTTGCCACTTGTGTTGTTCATATTTGATTGATTGGAGAAGTGTTTTCATATTTATATACGTTTCCTTCATGTGAACTGCATGACCTATAGGAATAGAAGGTAGCTGATTTCCATTATGCAGAAGTACAGCTTTTAAGCTTAGTTTTGAAGAGTCTATAAACAGTCTCCATTCAGATGGAATGTGAACCAAATTCAAGCAGTCCATCAAACCATTAACATCAGAACAAACTACGAGGTTTTCTTTTTTCTCAAAAAAAGGAAGCAAATCTTTTTGACGCTGTCTGTACTGAGATATTTTCACATCATGTTTTAGAAGATTCCACTGTTGTAGTCTTGACCCTAACAGCTCAGCCTTTTCCTTAGACAAGCCAAGATCTCTTATAAGGTCACTCAACTCTGCTTGACTAATTCTGTGCGGATCACTAGACCTATCGCTTACATCAAAATCAGGGTCATAGAATGTAGAAGGATGGGTTGCTTCTTGTAAACAGACTTCATCACTTTCCTCTAAAATTTCATAGTTTTGGGGTGGAGAAGGGAATGGCAAATGGTCTGAGTGTGGTACAGGCCGAAGAGCAGATGGGAGATTAGGGTATTTCACCGTTCCTCTTTTCTTCATAGATAAACCTTGCTTAATAGGAGGAGTTAAGCAGAAATAACAGTCGTCTGTATGATTGGTAGGCTCACGCCAAACCATAGGTACTGCAAAAGCCATTGCCCGCTTGTTATTTTTCGGCCACTCTCGCAATATGACGGAACAAGAATTACAACATATATGAGGAGCCCATGATTTATCTTGGTCCCCAACTTTTACACCAAAATAATGTTCATAGGCAGTCTTAATGATAGGTGACATTTTACGTTTCTGAGCCTTAAATGTTATTTCACCACATATATAGCAAAAGCTATCGACAGAATTCACACACTTTCGAGGCATTTCAGATCAGCACTTAAATTAATTTAAAAATCAACTTCACACGATAATTTCAATAG
The DNA here is from genome assembly GCA_000696205.2 of Oncopeltus fasciatus. Taxonomy (NCBI): domain Eukaryota; kingdom Metazoa; phylum Arthropoda; class Insecta; order Hemiptera; family Lygaeidae; genus Oncopeltus; species Oncopeltus fasciatus. The sequence goes on along the minus strand of KZ809126.1, from coordinate 103,085 downwards.
CAACCACGTGCGTACAATTGACAAACTCGCAAAGGTTATGTTTACTACTTATGAACAGCTGATGAGAGGGGTGTTATGTAAACAAACATGTGTACCAACTGTTGGTGATGAAATATTTCATTTGTTGAAAACTCAATATATATATAATAGAATGATACTATATATTGAAAACAAGAGCTAATATATAATTTTTATGATCATTTTCGGTTTTAATACGTGGAAATACATTAAAATCAGCTAATTTCAACCCCGAAACAAAAACTTTGTTGTTCAGTGTTATTACTATAACTACAAAAGACTGATACGCAGGAGCTGTGTAATATTAGAAAATTTCCCATGATTCATGGAGGATTGATGTAAGTACAATTAAATAAGGAAATAAGGCATTTATGTTTGCTTTTTGGCTGCCCGGAAAGATCGACTGGAGTTAAAGCTAACCCATTTTAATAATTTCATTTTTAATAACCTTTTTTCGTAAAAATTTTACAGATAATAATAGTTATAAAATTACACTTTACGCCTATTATGTTCTATAAAATTTTCCACAATTTATAAGAGGGAATAGAATAAAAAATCTATCTGTCCCAGCAAAGACTCGAACCTGGATCTCCTGCTTTCCGGGCCGGTATGCTTCCATTACACCACCGGGACGAGCTAGAGAACTTATTAAATTTCCAACACACTCATTGTAATGGAAGCAAACCGGCTCGGAAAGCAGGAGATCCAGATTCGAGTCCTGGCTGGGACAGATAGATTTTTTATTCTATTCCCTCTCATTAATTGTCTAAAATTTACGTGGGATAATAAAACACTACTAAATTAATATTTATAAAATTTTCCCTAATTCAAATGACGAAAATGTTACAATATAAATTCAAATAGAGAGTTTTTGACCGTAGAGATTATTTGTAGATTTTTTTTTTTTTGTTGTTAGCTTTCGTTCAAGTTAGATCCGAAAAATTTAATATAAAATACACATTTTAAATAGTATTTTAGATCTACCTTAACCGAACACCCCCCCCCCCCAAAAAAAAAAACAACTTCGACAAATTGTTACAATATAAATTTTGGTCTCATCCGAGCCTTTCCCTCTTGCGATTTCGAACAATAATAAAGTGTTTCAGGGGTTTGCTATAAGCCTAAAGACCGAATTTAGTATTAATATTTTAAAAATTAGAGGACCCGTCCAACACTCTGGTGGAAAAGCCCTGACCAATCAGTACATTTTCTATGTTCGTAAATTTCTTCCTTAATATATGATTTTTTTTTAAATTTATTTAAAAGAATAAGTTTGGAGTCCATCCGTTGGTGAAAAACGGCATTGTGTAATGGGAGCTCAAAGTACGAATATAGTTAGTGCATGAAAATAATATTTTCGGAACAACGTACACTTACAAATCGAGAGGATCTTCAACGCGTGAAGGCTCAATAACGCATACCTCTCTGTGTGTGTGAAATGTTCGTGTGCGTGCATGCGTATGTGTGTGTGTGTGTAGCTCCAAAATAAATATGAATACAATCAGATATGTGAAATCGTGAAAGATGAACAATACGTACACATATGATTAATTACATTTTTTTTTGTACTTTTGGGGAAAAAAATAAAATATTCCTTTTCCTTCTTGGGCAAGTGACGTGGGGTAGGAAGGACGAAATGTAACTTAAAAGACGGCGGAAATTCACTACGGTTAGAGGAGCTGTCAGCCAGGGGAGTCCACTGGGGTGAAAAACCACCTGGACAAGTCCATTTCCACTCAACAATGGGGTGTACATTTTGGTGCTGGAGGGGAAAATGTTTATGGAAAAACATCCCTGGCTTTATATATTTCCCTGTGCTCTTGGCAGTTTATGTTTACATAAATACATGAATTCACAGTTTCACAACGATCAATCTATTCACATCGGTACCATGAAGCGACTCTCTAGAATGTATTTATATATACGTTATATATGAGTGTGTGTGTCTGTGTATATGTATATATATATCGCAATTTTCGAAATAATTACACCCAATTCTATATAAATATTTTATTTGGTTGTGGTTTTTTATCCCACGTAAATTTTAAACAATTAATGAGAAGGAATAGAATAAAAAATCTAACTGTCCCAGCCAAGACGAAGTTCTTGTCTTTCTCTTAGGTTAGGCTCTCGCTAATGTAGAGGGAATAGAATGAGATACCTGGCGCGTCCTGGTAGCACAATTGGCAAGTGCACCGGCCCGGATAGCAGGAGATCCAGGTTCGATTCCTGGCTGGGATAGTTAGATTTTGTATTCTATTCCCTCTCATTAATTGTTTAAAATTTACGTGGGATAAAAAACCACAACCAAATAAAATATTTATATAGAATTGGGTGTAATTATTTCGAAAATTGCGATATATATATACATATACACAGACACACACACTCATATATAACGTATATATAAATACATTCTAGAGAGTCGCTTCATGGTACCGATGTGAATAGATTGATCGTTGTGAAACTGTGAATTCATGTATTTATGTAAACATAAACTGCCAAGAGCACAGGGAAATATATAAAGCCAGGGATGTTTTTCCATAAACATTTTCCCCTCCAGCACCAAAATGTACACCCCATTGTTGAGTGGAAATGGACTTGTCCAGGTGGTTTTTCACCCCAGTGGACTCCCCTGGCTGACAGCTCCTCTAACCGTAGTGAATTTCCGCCGTCTTTTAAGTTACATTTCGTCCTTCCTACCCCACGTCACTTGCCCAAGAAGGAAAAGGAATATTTTATTTTTTTCCCCAAAAGTACAAAAAAAAATGTAATTAATCATATGTGTACGTATTGTTCATCTTTCACGATTTCACATATCTGATTGTATTCATATTTATTTTGGAGCTACACACACACACACATACGCATGCACGCACACGAACATTTCACACACACAGAGAGGTATGCGTTATTGAGCCTTCACGCGTTGAAGATCCTCTCGATTTGTAAGTGTACGTTGTTCCGAAAATATTATTTTCATGCACTAACTATATTCGTACTTTGAGCTCCCATTACACAATGCCGTTTTTCACCAACGGATGGACTCCAAACTTATTCTTTTAAATAAATTTAAAAAAAAATCATATATTAAGGAAGAAATTTACGAACATAGAAAATGTACTGATTGGTCAGGGCTTTTCCACCAGAGTGTTGGACGGGTCCTCTAATTTTTAAAATATTAATACTAAATTCGGTCTTTAGGCTTATAGCAAACCCCTGAAACACTTTATTATTGTTCGAAATCGCAAGAGGGAAAGGCTCGGATGAGACCAAAATTTATATTGTAACAATTTGTCGAAGTTGTTTTTTTTTTTGGGCCCCTGAGGAAAAGGGAGGCTTTGAAGAGAAGCACTTATCTTTGGGTACCGTTCAGGAAAAAAAAATGTATAGAACAAAATTATTGTAAATTTGTGTAATGTTTTAACACTTAAGCTCTATAATATTATTACAAAAAAAGGGATTGATGGTATTTCTCAATGTAATTTCGAGTGTTGTGCGGGATCTTTTATTTTTTTTAAATATAGAAACCAAATTCAGTATTTAAGCTTTTCGAATAATCTCATAAATCGGATAATGAAGAGAGGAGTTTATTCATAAAATATTCGTTGTTTTATAATATTAGAAAAAGGATATAACAAAGTAGGTTTAAAATGTAATTTTTAAACAATTGTATTCTATAAGTTTTTTCCCAAAAAAATTTTTGAGGAACAATTTTGAGAATGAAATAACGACATATGTGTCCTTCCCCCACTATTTCTTCTCGGGCAGACAACAGCAAAGATTCTTGGTCATATCTTTTACGGCTACTGTTCTCTCCGTCTATTGTAATGCAATATGGGAAATCTGATTATATTATGTAGCTGATAAAAAGAAAGCAGTGCTCCTGGCTCAAAATTTCATTCCTTTTNTTCTGTTTAAATAAACCAAAGACGGTAAAGTAAAAGAAGTCATAAACACTTTTTTATTGTTTAGATATTGATCGTCTAAAGTTAAGAATGAGTACTAAATGAATTTAAAGAGCATTTTAATTAAAATTGACTTTTTATCGAACAGAATTTGAGGTAGACTTAAGTGACGTGTACTTACATTCATAATTTATTGAAAATAAATAATTATAAAATGACTTTAAAAACAAAACATTGAGTAATATTATTTTTCGTTAAAAAGTTAAAGGAATATTCTGTAAAATATCTCTCATGAATCAGACTTATGTCAGACTTGTTGTTCAATAAATCACTGAGTCACTAGTTAGTTCCTTCGTTCTTTCCAGGATGTGTTCCTCTCAGTCCCCTAACTTTTCCCCGAACAAGGAGTTAGGGAAGAAGGAGAGTAGGGGGCGGGGGGATGGGGGAGTTTTCTTAAGAATCTGAAAACTTAACGCCCCTCTCTTCCCAGAGTCTAACTGTGAATGCAATCACAGCTTCGTGGGATCTGTGAATGGGATCGCTTCCACACAAAGGGATTGTACATGCTGTGTGAGTCGTGTCGGGAAGGAAGATATGTCCCGTTCATAATTGTACATATACTGGTCTTCAAGGGGACCCAAACTGTTCTCTATGGAAACTATAGCTCACATAATTATTCATAATAATATATTAGTAAAGGAAATCAAATGGTTATTTGAGCATTTAAAAAAAAAAAAAAATATTTTGAATAAGTATGATAACAGCATTAATCAACAAGGGTGGAATGGGTGTTGGAAGAACAGGCAAACAGAAAACTTTTTATAAAGAAAGTTCAAAATATTTAAAAGCACAAAAGATGTAACATGTACTTTTCTGACATCTGTATTTTATAACATTTGACTTTTTCCCCCTTAAAAAATATAACATTAACAATGGAAGCATTTTTGGTGCACTTGAATTTACAAAATATAATTTCAAGGCTACAAAATTGTAAATGTTAAATATATTTTTCTTTTTTTTTTATATTTATATTTAAAAAAGTTTGTACGTAAAATTTCATTTTCAACTATTTACTCCCTATATTAATTTTACCAAATGTGCATTAATGAGCAAGATATTATTTAAGAATATATCTAAGACTTTTCTCGGCCATACAGTTATTTTTGACTCCTACTAACAAACTAGTCATATATTCAAATTTATTTTCGTCCTCAGTGATACATGGTAAATGTGCCAACTTTACGCAGCTCATTCCTGCCTTTTTTTTTTTAAACCTACGGCAATATTTTGCTTTTGGTATAGAATAATTGGAAGGAAGTTAAGTTACAGGCAGTTTTGATACACCACTGACTTATGGGCTGCTTGGTATTTAATTTGGGGGGAAATAGCCATAAGTGCATGGGGAACATAATAAATGTCAAATAATAATAATAAATTTCTAATTAATCTTAAAGTGATATATTCCCTGAAATTAACTTATATCTTGCTCAATGTAAACAATGAAACATGTCAAATGATACATTTATGTATTGTTGTATTGTAAATAAATCAAGCTATACATGTTGAAACCACGACTTGGGTTTTGAAAAATATCCAAATTATGTATATGAGCTGTTTAATGTGGACCGTATTCCGAAGTTCGTTCATCGCGAAAGCCTTTCTCCCATGACTTTATATATATAAATTTTATACAGAAAATGAAACACTCGCTGCTGCGATATGTAGCAATCAAGAACAAGTGGGATAGAGAGTGCAGTGTACACACATATTTTCTTTTTGTGTGTGCACTGCACCCTCTATCCGACTTGTTTTTAATTGCTCTCTCTTTCTCTCTCTCTCTCTCTCTCTCTCTCTCTCTCTCTCTCTCTCTCTCTCTCTCTCTCTC
>KZ809126.1:72796-84850 GCA_000696205.2 Oncopeltus fasciatus | reverse complement strand
CGTGCGTGCGTGCGTGCGTGCGTGCGTGCGTGCGTGCGTGCGTGCGTGCGTGCGTGCGTTCGTGCGTGCGTGCGTGCGTGTGTTCGTGCGTGCGTGCGTGCGTGCGTGTGTGCATAAAATTTCCTTATGAGGGCTGCAACCTTCCTGAAGCTATAGCTATTCTTATATTTGAATTCTTAATATAACTTAATATATAAGTTGTTAATGAAGTTCATATGAAGTTAATTGCATTTAGATACAATCTAAAAAATATCATAAAAATCAGTATGGTATTTTTTATTTTTATTTTTTAATATATTATTTTAACGGTTTAGACAGTTGCTAATTTTATAGTAATACTAAGACTCCCTCAGACCCAAATAAAAACCACCATTTTACAGAATAACAGTTGGAGATATGACAATAAATAAGAGCACAAAAATTGTACAAACAATACACTTGTTAAATGGTACTAAAAGCCAGGTCAAAACGTGTAGCCATTCTGTTGTTAGACCAATTTTAATTCTCTAACTCTTAATTTAGCCCCCTTTGGGTCCATGAATCAAATTCATGTAAAGTAAGGAGTATTTTCAATAGGTCCATGGCTAGGAATTAATTCTAGTATCTGGCTCATATACAAGATCAACAACGCTGCATTTGGCCAATTCAAAATAGTGAGCGCATCTTTTACTTTACTTGCCAACAATAGCATTTTATTAGGTTTCATGATTGATGACTTATTTTGTCTGATTAACATTGATATACTGCCAGATCCATTCTTTGTTTTTTTATGTATTCGTTATCCTTTCATGGATCTTCACTTAGGGTACACATTATATATCTAGAAACATTATTTATATAATAATAATAATAATAATGAAAATAATATGTGTTTGTGTGTATCTTCCGTAAGCATTTCATTTTTTTTTTTACTTTTAAATAGTAAGTGTTAATTCTTAAGATGCCTCTCTCAACTTCAGGAAAACCATTGCCTCAGAATTAAATTACTTGGTGATTGCTACTATTGTGTGTCTGGTTTACCCGAAGAGAGACCAGACCATGCAGCTTGTTGTGTTGAGATGGGGCTTCATATGATCACTGCCATACAAGATGTCCGCAACAAATTAAGTGTAAGTACACTTTTCTTACATTCATAAGATTTTAAAAATAAAATTCATTATGCTTTTAAATTTTCTTTATTTTCTCAATAGGTAGCATTTTCATTTTAAAAAGATTTTCAGAGCCTATACCATGCTTGAGACTGAGCTTTCGTGATTATTATCAGCCTTATAGCCAGCTAGCTTTTGAAATAAAGCTTCTTTACGGGTAGATACTTTGTGTGCAAAACAGTATCGACAGTTGGAGCAAGCCAGATTACTATTTGCTCAATATTGAAAGTCATATCTGATACTTGAAAAAACATACTCTATCATGTGTGGCAGTGCACCATTCCCATGATACAAATGGTAGAAGTTTTACTCTGCTCTTTACCATCTCCTTGCTTTTGTAAATGTTATTGGCTCGTTTGAACTCATTCATTTAAGTAAAGAGCTCTTGTTAAGCAACACTCATTCAAAATGTCTCAGTTTTATCATATAAATAAATTTTGTCTCAGACACATGAATAAATTATATACTTTTGTGAGTATTGTTACACTGACTAATAATAATTTTATCAGTACCATGTAATTTAAATGTAAGACGTGGGAGGATTTGGATGCATTCAGTTAAATATGAAAGTATTCACTTAACTGGTTTAAAGTGTGTTTATTTTTCAATAGGTAGATTTGAATATGCGAATAGGAATTCACTCTGGCTCTGTTCTCTGTGGAGTGCTTGGACTCCGAAAATGGCAGTTTGATGTTTGGTCATATGATGTTACTCTGGCTAATCACATGGAATCTGGAGGCATTCCAGGGTAATTTCTATTATAATAGTAGAATAATTATTTAACTCGTCAGATTTTAGTTTTAAATATTTTGAAGAAAGCAAATATATATCTGCACTGCACTAATTAGGTGATAATTTTGGATCAGTGTTTTTTGTTACATTATTATATTAAGATTTTATATCAGTGAAAAATTAAATTATTAGGAAATAAGACTTTGTACTTTAGAAAAAAAAAATTTTAATTATTATTTAGGTTTAATGCTGTATTTAAGCTTTGAAATCATAATGAATTTTAAAGGATCTATTTTCCTAAAATATTGTGAACTTTCTTACATTGAAATTTTGAGGAAGGTAAGAATTCATTACACTAGTAAATCACATTAGTTGAAACAATTTATTGCATTAGGTGTGAAAATAGAAGTCACATTAGCACCGACTTCAATGATCTAAACTGAAGAGTTCACACCAGAAGAATAAGTTGACAATTTTCTTCATAAAATTTGCAAAAAAGGTAACAATTGAAAGAAATTCAAGATAAGTAATTACAGAAGTTACAAAGCTGTCATTGAAGGTATTGACGCCGTTCAAGTTTTAACACATTCTCCGTAAGACAATGAAGCTATTCACATTGGCGCCATGAAGCTGCTTTTTAAAATTTATTACAGATCTTCACTGATCCTACTCAGGAGAAACTGGTCTGTTCAAAGTNAACAATTATGAATTTCGATCTTCCACTAAAACATCTGATTTCAACCAAAAATGACTAATTTTAAGGGCTTTCAGTGAAAAACCTTACCAAATTTTAAAAATTAGAGGTCCCGCCAAACATTCCAAGTTACATTCCTAAATATTTTTTTAAAAATGGTTTTTGTTTGATAATTATACAGTGAGAAAAAAGAAGCTCCTAAATAGCCTTAATGAGATATTGGACGAAGGACGAAGACGGAAGGTGGTGAGGAAGGGAAGGGGTGAAGGAATGGGGAGGGGGCGGTTTTCTGGAACTGCTGGAGGGTGGGCAGATAGCGTGAGCCCGTACTGTAATGAGCACCTAATAGCAGAAGCAGAGCCCCATCAAACGCTTCCCCCTCCCTCAGCCCCACCCCCACCACCTTTCCCATCTGAAGAAATTCGCGCAATGACGGCGAACTTTGGTAATTGTCTTACATGCTCCGCCGGCTCCCGCTCTGCCCAAAGGACATCCTCACCGGAGATACCCTCCTCTCTGCTCCTTTCCAGCCGACCTGTTCAAATAAGCAATTCCCTTTTACTAAAATTCTCATTATAAAGATAAAATAATGACTGTGAATCTTGTAATATTTCTCTTTTATACATCCCAGTTATATTAATTTTCTTGATTCAATGAATGATTGAAAACTACACTTATAGTCAAGTTAGCTGCTTGCAATAATTATAACTTTAATATATTATATCTTTAAAAAAACGAGGTATAACCTTAACTAGAAATTCAGTGTTGAACCCAAGGAATACAGAAATTGTACAAATAAAGTAACTGCCAATAGCTTTTAAGAAAGATGTATGGAAAAGTCTAAAAACAGAATAAAGAGTAAGTGAGGATAGGGCCATGTTTTATAATGAATAAGAATATGAAAAGTCAACCTAGTAAGGCAATAATTATTTGGTGGCTTATTAGATTTTGGCACAGTGTTGTATGGAATGGGGAAGATTTTCATGGATTTTCTAGTTTTTGAGCCCTATTTGAAGAACTGAAATGCTTAGCTATTGGAAGAAACTTAGAACTACTAAAGGCATCTCAATAGTCAAAATTATTCAATGTATACTCAAAAGTGGGTGAGACACTGTTAAGTAAAGGAATGGAGTTGAGTAGTATGACGACCATTAATGAGAAAAAGGTTTGCCGCCTTCTGACGTAGAGCAATGAGCAGAATCAAAGCAGCAAACCCCACAGATCATCGGACTCATATATCAGGCAATCAATCAGGGAGTGCCGTTATTAGCCAACCCCTGCACGTCAGGGGAAACTCGTCAAGCCCATTGCTTGCACGTCATACATTAGTCTTATGAGAGTGGTTGTCTCATAGTCGATCCATTTCTCCGTTGGCGATCATATGACCGGCGACCGATTGCCTAAAGAAAAACTAAAATGAAGCTAATTTTAGACAGATTTCATTAGTAAATTATATTTTACTGTGAAAGGCATGTATTGCAACACAGCCGTAAATTTGTATTTCAAATCAACAAATTGTTAATCATTTTTTAAATAAGAATGTGGTTTACAAATGAATAATTTATATAGTATATAGCTCTTCCCTTTAAATTAGGGAGCCAAAATAATTTATGATATTGTTTTAGAATAAATTAAAAAACATCAGTCCGATTTCCGTAGATTTTGGCGGTGGTAAGCTGATAAGGCCATATATACTACGCGGATCAATTTACCACAAGACAGGAAGAACGAATTATTTATATAAATTTCTAAAATTTCCTTTAATTGCTATTAAATTTTTCTGATTTTAAAAATGGTGTGTAAATTGTTTCCAGCTAGATATTTTTGACAAAAAATTAAATGTATTTCTAGGACAATAAAGCATTGTAAAAAGACTCAAATATTTAAATGAAAAGAGCAGATAACTCAACATACTAAGTAAAAAATTAATGTCATTCAATGCATGTATTACATATAAAAAGTGTATATATTTACCTGATTATCATACGCATTAAAAACTAATAAGTAAATCATATTTGGGATTTGGGTTTTGTTTTTTTTAAAGCCGTTTAATGAGTTAAATAATGGCTGAAGAGAAGAATTTCTACCTTAATTGAGATGAAGTCAGAAATAATAATCAAAGTAACCAAGTACCACTTACTTACGGGAATTTTATGCTGGTTACAAAACTGAAAATTCTGTATTTTTCCACTAAAAATACAGAATTTTCAGTTATGTAACCAGCATAAAATTCCCGCAGAATAATGATTTTTCAGAAGCAATGATAAAATTAACAAAAAACATATTTCCTGCAGAAATGTTAATCTTAGAACTACTAGATTATGAGTTACCTGCATAAACTCATTATATAGTGGTCCTGAGTTTCTTATCTTATGGATCGCAACAATTGAACATTTACAGCCATATTGAAGTAAGTATGTAAAAATAACTAAAATAATGACAATGCCAAAATCATTGGATATTAATGTTGACTGAAGAAACAGTCATTTTGAAAATTAAATCCAGGTTAAAAATTTGGATACCTTATAAGGTATATATAGATTATATGTCAAAATCGTAATGTAGGAAGAGAAAGGAACTATCAGTTATACACTGACTGTGGAATGTTGGACCAAAATTAAATCAAGAAGGGAAGAAGAAAAGGAAAAACAATGTTTAGTTGTATTGACTTAATATGGATTGAATGGACCATATGGGCACATGGATTCTGTTATAATCCAGTTCTATACTTGAAGTTAAGAAATGTAATTTTTTTTTTTTATGAAAGCACAGAAAATAGTTTATGCAGTATATTATTTTTATATGTTCGTTAAAAAGTTTCCTCATTTATAACTTCATCTTCATATTATTTTTAGTTAGTATTCAGATTTCTCTTTCTGTATATTTTCCTTTTTTATATTGTATTGATTAAATTAATGATAATTTTATTTATTTTTATTTCTATTTTTTTTCTTTCTTTCAGGCGAGTACATATTTCAAAAGCTACCCTTGCATGTCTCGGAAATACTTATGAGGTAGAACCTGGTTACGGAGATACAAGAGATCCATATTTAAAAGTAAGAAATCCTTTCATTTATTAGGAATTATATTGCAGAATATACTTTGTTGACATATAAACCAAATAGATGTATTTGATCATGTAATTTGTTTAAAATTAGGTTATATGTATAGTCAAAAAAAAATTCCAAATTTTGGAATAAATTTGTTTTCCCATTCATTCATAATTTTATTCTTATATGACAAAAAAAAAACACATTTAAATAATGTAACTGGGATGGTTTAATCCCCCCTGCCTCCTTCTACTGATCTTATTATCTTCACTTTCCCCTTCATTTTTTTTTCTGGCCTTTTAAAACAAATTTGTCATTTACACTTATTCATGTCCTTCTTTAATAAAATAATGGAAATCTGCAGAGCTTTTTCTCTTTTTAACCCCCTTGTATTGCCTTAAAAAACATTGTGTTTGGCAGCCATCTCAAGTATCAGAGAAGTCTTATTTCGGACCCTCCTCTCCCCCCTTGTAAAATCTCCAATCTCCCAAGTTTTATTGGACCTTACAAATATATAGATTACCAGCATTTACAGTTTTCATATGATGGAATATTTTCAATTCTATCATTCATATAATAGAACTTTTCAAACCTAAAAGAATTATTTGAATAAACTCAATAAATATTTTTAAGAAATATAATTTAAAGATTCAGTTTTATTTTAAATAACTTTGTTTCATTTTTTGCAGGAGCATGAAGTAGAAACATTTTTAATTAAACAACAACATCCATCAAAACCACATATATTGCCCAGAGAAGTTTCTCGAACCAGACTGTGGTCTGAGGGTGAACAGACCTTAATAACACTTCAACAATATACTAATACCAATAGTAAGTAACTTATGGTTAAATAATACTCCTTCTGCTCCATTTAATACTTTAATGAAGATTTGTAATCCAGCAGGTAGACAAATAGAAGACAAATAAACCTCAAAATTATAAGTTTAAGGAGGCAAAATTAATATTTTTTGTAAAAAATCTTTCAGGCTGCTTAATATCAGCTTTGCTCTAACCAATTGTTCTAAAGATTATTCTTAAATCCTGTTAATTTTAATGCTTTGAAAATTAAGACTAGTGAAGGTGCGGATGAGGCCATTTACATCCATCCTAAATCCCCTTGCTCCAATCTTCGAAGGGGTTTCAGAAAAATATTCATCGAGTTTTATAATTGCTGAATTGCTGAAATAAGTCAAGGGGGACAGAGTATTTAGAGAGAGTCCAAGGTAAAAAATTGTTATTATGTTAATTATTATAAAAAATATGGGGGAAATAATTGTAAGAAAGAAGTTTGATAACCCATTGAAAGGGGAAAACATTGTTCTCAGTAATCTATTATTTAACTCCCATTTGAAAGGGATTGGTAATAGAAAATTAATGTTATGAGAATTTTCGAAACAAAATGTGGAGACATTTTTATCGATTGAAAGGAAAAAAAAAAAAGGAATGATTTTAACTATCACAATTTTTACCAATTCTGTAAGATAACAATGACAATAAGTTTTTCAGGAGTCTTATTTCTTTTTTAAAAGAGTCAAAATTAATGTTACTTTAAGGTAAATAGGTAAATGATATATATTTTAAATATGCATTTACATTAAAGTAACATGTAAATGCATATTTAAAATATATTTAATTTACATTAATATTGCATTAGGTGTGAAAATAGAAGTCACATTAGCACCGACTTCAATGATCTAAACTGAAGAGTTCACACCAGAAGAATAAGTTGACAATTTTCTTCATAAAATTTGCAAAAAAGGTAACAATTGAAAGAAATTCAAGATAAGTAATTACAGAAGTTANCATAAGTTTGTCACAAAAAAAATATGAAAAACTAATTTTGCCTCATATAGCAATAGAAGACTGCAATTTTAAAACATAAAATTGATAAAATGAGGATGTGGCTCAGAACTGTTTTTAATAGTTCTTTACTTTATAAGAATTTCAGTTTTACCTTAACATTAAACAAAATTTGATAATTTACTTTTAAGGTAATTGGTTCATCCATGTAATCTAGTAAGTGAAGTGTTGAAATTTATCATGATTCATAGAATACAGAAAATCTGTTGAGAGTAAATGAATTCTGCAGTTTTAATATATATTTAAAATCTAAAATCTTGATTTTGACTTATATTCACAATTTATCTTCTGAAATAATGTCACAAATAGAGGCAAAATTAGTTAAGGGCAACAGTTTGGAATAAACAAAAGTCAAATCATTTGAGCTAATATATGCTTCAATTAAAATTTAAATATTTATAAATTAATAAAGTTATTTATTGAAATATACTACTTTTTAATTAAAATTCTTTAATTGAACAATGTAAGATAGCCTTAAGAAAAAAGTCAACTGGTCTACAAGACTAATTTGATAGAGGACAATATTTCATCTTTCATGGCATCTTTAGGCCTTGTTATTTCAATAGCAATCCTTCAAACAAATCAAGTCCCTAAAAAGACTTGATCTGCTTAAAGGACTAATATTAAAGTAGCTAAGGACTGAAGATGTGATAAATACAATAAATTATATGAATGCTACATAATTCTAGTAGGAGTAGCGGTGTAACCATTGAACAGTGAACACCTCTACATAAAGTTCCCTCTTTTCAGTTTTATTCATCGAGTTGCATAGAGAATTGTTTTATCATATTTTGCAGATTGATGCAAGCAAGTGTCAGTGTCATGTGTACAAAATTTTGCATAAATTCGCTGTCAGGATCACTTTTTATTCAGTGAGTGAATATAAAATACTTTTTGTAAAGAGAAAGTGCTTCAGACAACAGAACCAGGCCTGTTCCTCCCCACACCAATAGGTGAGGAGGGCAGCAGAATTCTAGCAGACCAGTTTGTCTTCTTCTTTTGGCTATCCATATTTAAGATAATTGGTGGTCTCATTTTGTGATGATAAATAAGGGTTCAAAAATAATAAAAAATCTGATTAAATATTTTTAAAACTATTTCAGAAAAAGAAAAGAAAAAACAGATTGATAGTAATGGAAATCATGGAAACCATGTTGGAAGTTTTGCTGAAGACTGGACACCAGAAATTCCTTTTGAAAATGTAAGATTTATATGAACATATCACTTTCCCGGAATAATGCAGTTTATTCTTCATTCTTCAGATGACATATTTCATAAACAAAATATACTAAACATGTTTTATTAATTTTTTTAGTTACAAATAGCTTTTAGTAACATATTTTCTTTTTTTCAATGAAGAAAATTTTTTTTTCAAACAATGGAAAATCAACAATGATCCCTCTATTTTTATTCCATTATAATATATTACCAAAACTAGAAAACAAAACTAAAGGTGAAAAAGAAGCAAAAACTGCTTGCCTAACTCTCTAAAAATGTAGGCAATAAATTTTATTTTGAGGATGCAGCTATAATTTTAAAAATTGAAAAATAGAAAAAAAAAAATTGAATGAAGGAAGCCCTTCACATTTCTTCCAATATATATATAAGCTGTTAATTGTAATACTATTTGCTTAATTCTTAACAATTATTAATAAGATGAATTGAAAATTTTGAAATAAATTTATTAAAATTCTAATTTATTCATAATATTCATTTTTGACTTTTAAATGTATATGACGGCCCAGGAAAAAAAAAATTAAGCATGAGTATGATTTCGTTTGCTTTTGGGTGTTTATATACTGTGATGTAAGTGCATGAGAAATTTTAAATTACTAATTGAATAATTTTAATGAATGAAAGTTTATAATTTTTAGATTTAAAAAAAATTTCAAAAACTAAATAATTAATTAAAATTATTTTGTAATTAATTCAGAATTATTGTAAAATATTTATTACACATATTTATTGTGGAATTCAAATTATAATTGATGTCTGCTTTTAATAGAGTACAAAGGTTACTTGAAATCTTTGTTGTTACTTTTTGAATACAAACCTATTTATTATTGGCAGATACGTGTTAAACAAGAATAAGGTAAAAAACCATGTTTTTTTTCTACATATCCAGCAGCTTTAGCGGTCTTTTACAAAACAGTTTGATTTCTCTGATCTTATAAAGCATCTCTACAGTCCTTAAAAATTACATAAACTGATTACAGCCTTTTTTTAAATGGCTAAAAACAAAGGAGTGTGTAAGAAGGAAAATTACCTTTTTGTCAAATTCAAGATTTCAAGGGACTGTAGACATTCTAATCCTATTTTAATATTTACCAATATCTAGTAATCCCTTTAGAGTATTGTCAAAGCTTGGTAAATCCAATTCGATTTCTTTAAAAAAAAAAGTCTCAGTTAGTTATTATTTGTTTCAACGAAGAAACATGACTGTGTTCTATAATAGTTTCATAATTTTAAGGTATTGATGGAAAAAAAAATTGTTATATCTGCTGAAGGAATTCGTGAAATTATTAAATATGAAGAAAAAGAAGCATTGATTTGAAAAATTTAACAGTGGAAATAAGACAGAAAGGAAGAAGAGCTCCCGGCGACTAATAATGGATATTGATATGGTTCTGTAGGTAGCTGTTGAGTCAAATCCTTCCACTCGCGAACTTACAAAGGAATGTGATGTATCAAAAGATACTGCTAGTCAGCATCTTTTCTCCATTGGATAAGTGAAAAAGAGCTTTGACAAGTGGATGAGATTTGTCCCTCATGAACATAATATTCATAAATAAGCTAAAAGAGATTAGAAATTTGTGAAAATGTATTGAAGACCCTTCTGATATGACATGTTACTAAAGATTTGTCACCTGTGATGAAAAGTGAGTGAAATCTGAATACCCATAAGCAATGGCAGATCAAGATCAAACTGATTTTCCTGTTGCTGCAAGGGGAATTTTTTTTTTAATTTATGCTTTGCTTTTTTGGAATTTTGAAGGTGTTATTCATCACAAATTTTTTCTTGATGGATGCTCAATGAATTTTGAACTCTACTGCAAACAACTGGAAAGATTGTGTGTGAAGTTATCTGAGTTTTATGCTGCATTGATCCAACAAAAAGGAGATTTAGTTTAACTAGATACTGCTCATTTTCACACTTGTCATCGAGCCAAAGAAATGTTTAAAGAAGTTCATAGGTTCTAACTCCTGCCTCATCCACCATATAGTCCAGACCTCGCACCATCAGATTACTACTTGGCCCATTTTCTTAAAAGGAAAAAATTTGGTGATTTTGTGGAAGTTTAAATTGTAGGCCAAGAGTTCTTTGACAGCCAACCCAAGGAATGGTATCAGTGTGGGATAGAGCAATAGAGCAGATGGCTAATGACAGTATATAACAATGGTTACTATACTTTGAGTATTGATAGTATTTTATATCAAAATTTAATAATAAAAATATTTGGTAGACAAATGTTTTTTTTTTCCTTCTTATTCTTTATACATCATGTTTTAATAAAATGTCATTTTCAGAGGAAAAACATAACATAAAAACAATTTTTTTCAATTTTGAAAAACCTTAAATAATTTAAAATGAAATTATAGTAAATGTAAAGTACTATTACTATATAGTATAATTATATATTATATATTAATAGTATAAACATAATATAAAATAAAAATTAATTTTGGAATGAATTTTTGACCGTCAAGTTCTATGAAGAGAGGAAGTTCTATGTCAGGAATTCGGTCATGGTAGTTGAACAATTAAAAACTAATTTGTAACCAAAATAGTTTTTATTTTAGCCAAAATTTCATGACTGTCATGATTTAGACTCAGTGGAGCACAGGTCTCTCTCTCTCTCGTGGGGAAAGATGGGCACCCTACTTGCACTGTTGAAGGCCTGAAATTCAGGCTGAAACGGATAAAATAAAAACTATTTTGGTTCTTCATAAAAATAAATTTTATTATGAAATAAAAATTCTTAATTTTTTGTGTATGTCTGTTAGAGTTACAGACCAATGCTCAAACATTCATGATTACAAATATATGACCATTATTGATGTTTTGGAGTTAAGCAGACATACCAAATAGAGAAAAACAAAAAAATTGCCATGGGGTACTACTATTTCAATAGCTAAATTCCTTCTTAATGATGGTGAAGGATTGCGCCATCTCCTCTATTCTATTAAATAGGAGATGATGCACATAGATAACATTTTCCTAGCTAAATTAGTGAATCTATATTTTTCAGTTGAGCTCAACTGGAGGAGAACAAGAAAGAAGTGATACAGAGATAGAAGGCAACAAAACTAATTTGACTACTGCTGAAGAGGCTGATGTAATAATGGACCACTGTATTGAAATTGAAAGTAACCAAAGAATGAGAAAAGAAAACATTAGTGCTTGGACCCTTCGCTTTAAGCAGTCTAAAATGGAAGAGGAAGTGAGTATCGAATTGACATTCTAACAATAATTTTATATAATTTTTAGTGCAAGGGAACAGAATAAAAAATCTAACTGTCCCAGCCAGGACTCGAACCTGGATCCCCTGCTATCCGGGCCGGTGCATTT
>KZ809126.1:53746-67725 GCA_000696205.2 Oncopeltus fasciatus | reverse complement strand
ATATATAAAATATTATCTTCTTTTTGTCTTTATGATATGGTCCATAATGATCTATTTTTAAAATACAAAATCATAATTGTATATGGTATCTCGAATTTTAAATCCTTTTACAAAACAAAGCCTAAAACAAATGCATTTAATTATCCAAAGACTGTGCAATCCTATTTGATTTATTTTACCATTTCATCTCTTTGGGATATAAAATGTATAGGATTCGAAAAGTCCACATGGAATCTGAAATTTTACAGGCCCTACAGTTCAAGGGAGCATGGCCTTAAGAAAATTTGTTTAAATTCTTTCATACTAAAAATGATCATATTCACAGTACTCGAGTATCTGTTTACCTTACATGCTTTTTTTGTCTATTGAGTTATTAGCCTCTGCAAACTTTGTCTAAGTAAGTTATTAATGAAGTAGTAAAATAAATATTCTACATATAATTCAGGGAAAATAAATGGGAATATAAGTATATGAGTATAATAATACTTATGCCCTAGTTGTCATAGTTGGAGCATAGGGTCAAAATTAAGGACCACCAGCCATCTCTATCTGCATGAGGCTCTTTATTTCTTCTTTGACCACTCTATTCTAGGCCTTTCTTAGATTCCCACAACTTTTTGAGCCTTGCAGATTACAGCTTAGTCTTCCTCCAATCTTTTCGATGAAGACGTATTTGCGTCTTGTGCATTGTTAGCCTTGCTGAGATACCACTTTTTTTATGCTTTCAATGCCTCTTTTTGATTAAATTTAATTAATGACGAGTATTTAGTAGAATATTTTGCACTCCTGTCTTGCACAGGCTGCATTTGCCTTGGCTTATTTTCTTTTATCAAAGACCTCACTTTTTTTTTTTTTGTCATTCATTTACCTAAAAGTTATAACTGTTTCTCTGGTTTTGAATGAACTCTGTTTATTTTCAATCACTTATCCCTAAATCATGGTTTTTTATCTTAAAGTTCCAGAATATCAAATTGATTTTTCAGATATTAAAATTCTTGTTGCTCAGTTTCACGTAAAAGTACATTTATGTCATGACGTTTGTACTTGGCATCAAATTTCCTGAGGCTAATAACATCCTCATTTTAAATTTTGCTTCAGTGATGGTCTAATGTGACATCAGTTCACACAGTTGGATACATAGCTTTAGAAATCTTTGGACATTATAATTGTTATTCTCTAGAGTTTTGTTATTTACAAAATTTGGTTTGCTAACATTTGTAAATCTAAAAAGATTGTAATAATGTATAAGAAACTAGTTGGACAATGATTAAATAAATTACTTTTTAAATAGTTTGGATTGCATTTGAATTATAGTTAACCAATTTCACCAATGAATGTGCCATTATACATATTGCAATATTAAAATTTAACCTAATAGTTGATACATTTTTTTAAATATTTACTTATAAATTCTAAAATTTTCATGACTAATTTGTAATGTCTGTTGTTTTCTTGCAGGTGCTGCTACCAAACCATTTAGTTATAGACCATAATATTAATAACATTACGAATACATCTGATGACAGCTGTCCAACTTGTATAGATAGTTATACAAAACGCCTTTATAGGAATATTAAGCCTTCAAATCCTGACTTGCCAGATATTAACAAATTAATACTGTCAGCCCCAAATAACGAGATAGACTTTGAATACCCACCTTGGTTTTCTGGTCATGAAAATACTATTAACAAGGGTATTCCATTTGGAGATGGAAAATTTAAAAACAAAAGTTTGTATCCCTCACTGTCACAGCTGTGGAGAGTAAAAAGAAGTACAAACACTGATCTCAAAGTCCCAGACATTGATACAATATATTTCAATATGTGCATTCATGTTGAGCATCTTGTCTTCACTTGGGTCTTATGTCTTATAGCACTTGCTACAACTTTGAAAGTATATTTTTTGGTAAAAACAGCACTTGCTCTTTTAATGGTTGGTGGATTTGCACTCTCCATAACTGTTTTATACCCACAAGTCTTTAAGCAAAAGCAACTTGATAGACAGTAAGTTTATAATGTTTAATAAATACTTGAGCCTACTCCTTTTAACTTTACTTAGACTTAGAGAATCCTTCAGATAATAAATAAAATTGTCAATATTCTCTTCAGTCTTGTCAATAATAGGGTAGTATTACATTATTTAGAAAGTATTGCCATTTGCTTCAACTCATTTGGAAATTTAAAGGGCATGAGATGCCCACACTAAATAGTAATGTGAGATAACTAAGGTGTCTGGTAAATGACAATTTCACTTATTGAATGCTTTTTCCACTAATTAGTTTTACTCTTATTTCTTTAGATAAAGGATAATTGAATACTATATTATGTGCAAAAATAACTGAGATTATTGAAGCCCATTTATTAACAATTAAATATTAACTATAATAAATAATTCTCAATTTTATTTATTATTTAAAGAGCTCTAAGAAGTTTCCTTTTTCTGCTTCATTAGGAAATAATTAATGCATATTGATACTTGACAATATCTAAAAGCACTTCCTTTTTTTTTTTTGTGATGACTTTATCTAATTAATAATTAGTTGACTCTTTGTTAATTAAAAGTTGGAAAAAACTAGGTAGTGACTTTTTCACTAGCAAGTGGATCAAACTGGCTACTGAGAAGCACTTGTGACTGCAATCTGCAATCTACTGAACGGCACTTAAACTGACAATTTTTATTTAAACTTCTCATAGTTTAACCATATTTTTATTTTAATTAACCACAGGGTATTAGCAATATTCATTCTAAAGCTCTCTTTTTGATTCCAAATATAATTATCATAAAAAATATTATATTCAATATGCCTTTCAAAAATACTCCTTTCTTTTTTTTTTTTGTTTTCTTATATTACAAATCAAAATAAAATTTTTAGAGTAAAATATGAAACTTTTACTGAAGTTATAAATAATTCAAAAAATAATAATTTAAAAAAAGCAAAAGTCAGATCTAATTGGTTTGACATGGTACTATAGTAACCACTTTACCTATTCTTTTGCCTTTTAATGTCCCAACACCTTGAATATCCTTTTCCATCTTTTATCTCATTATTATGTTTCCTAATATATTAGGTTANTATATATATAGTTTGTCTCAATGCATAATCACCATACTGGTGATTATACTAACCTCCTTCAATAAAATGTTTTTTCTTGTTTTGTTTTTTTTCCAAATGTTAGTTGCCCTTGCATGGCTTTATGAAGATTTTCTCTTTATTCTTCCATACCCTCTGAACCTATTTTTTTTTTCAATTTTAAATCTGACCCACCAGACACTGACAAGGTATGAAATACATACAGGGCTCAAGTTACTTTGAGATTACAAATAGATTACGGCATAGGGCTTATAAAACTTTTATAACAAATTTTAATTTTTTTTCATATTTAAAAAAATATGATCTAAAACAGTTTTTCATTGCACACTCTGTTTGGCCTGTAATATTTCTTGGCTCTTCTAGTAAGTCTAGTTTAATATAAAGATAAAGTTAATCTGAATCGTTCTGATAGAGATCATCAGAGCTATCCTCCCTTTAAATGCCATATCATATAAATAACATATATATATATATATATATATATATATATATATATATATAACATAACCTGTNTATATATATATATAGGCTTGACTGTGTCAAAAATATGTTTTCTACTGAGCTTTTGTACATCCTGTGATGGCTTCTTATGGGATGAATGGAGAATGAGAGTGACCACTGGACTAGGAGACTTTTATAATCACCTGAGAACCAAATCTTCATCCAAGTATACCTTCCCTTTGATTGGCTTTTATTAGGCCATTTCTGGAAGTGCTTATATGGCTTCTGTTAATTCTGTTAGCTGTATTAATTTTCTTGCCTGATAATGCTGGTTTCCATTTTTGACTTTAAGTAATCCTTCTTCCCTATTTACATTATTTGAGTTTTCATGATTTCTTTTGCTTCTTTAATTGTTCAGCAGTACTAGTTATTCTTTCTAATTAGATTGTGATATTCTCATACTGAGCTTGATGTCTATGAAATGTTATACTAATACCGACTTTCCGTTGTCTATGTTTTAAGTCTGAAGTATATTCCTTGAGCCTAGTATCTATCCTGGACCTGTAGTTGCTCTCATCTCCATTCAGCACTGAAGATGCCATCACATGTGGATAAGTACAGTTAATTCTAGTGAATGAAAATGTACCCAGGAAGTTCGGTGTTTTTCCTGGAATGGATCTTTAGGAATAATTATCTCTTTTTTTTATTAACAAGTATAGGTGTTTAGCTTTTATTTAATTTTATTATTGTATTTCAAATTAATTTGATTAAAATCCAACATCCACAATTCCACAATTATTATTAAAAGGTAACTGACTTAACAATATTCATATTGGTACAGGTTAACAACTGCATAAAGTATTAACTGAGGAAAAGGAAATATTATAAAGGGATTTGGCTCACTTGATAAATAAATATAATCTCTTCATTAATCGTTTTACCAACAAATTAATTCATTTTATTTTCAGCCTCAATATGCCTTTTTCAGCTCAGATGCTATTAATGCTGTCAATATTTTTTACACTAGTTGCATACCATGCAAGGTTAGTTGAAATTACTTCAAGACTTGACTTCCTCTGGAAATTAGATGCTCAAAGGGAATTGGCTGAAATGAGGGAAACACGAAAAAACAACAGACAGCTTCTCAGAAATATTTTGCCTGACCATGTTGCTCAACATTTCCTTCATGAGAGGTTGGCTGATGTGAGTATTAAATTATCTAAGCATATATTAATGAACAATGCAATTTCTGATTTTACTATCTACTTTGCCTGATGCTACAGGTTGAAGTCCTTTCTTGGAAAGGCTTTTATCGAAAAATAAATCCCTTGTTAATGTTGTGGATAATTAGATTTAGGTGGAAACCTGCAGATAAACCCTCCCTTCATGGCTCTGTTGGTAAACTGTAATTTCAATTACATGACAAATTATTACAAAGCTATTTTCTTTATGAAGAATAAAAATGTTTTAATCATACTTATCATTTCACTTTATATTAAAAATAAATTTAATACCACCATAACAATATATTTTTATCAAATTTAAGGTATTAAAGAAATCAATTACTGAGTTCTGAAATTTTTTAAGAAGTACTAAACGATTTTTAGTTTATCCACAAGTATCCCAAATTGTCTTAATCTAAAATTAGAAAAATAAATTAGGCTTCACCAAGAATGATCTCCCTGTCTTATTTTGGAGTAAAATTTGATCAATGACTCAACGTGGAAGAGTCAAATAGACAGGTATGTTATTACATACTACAACACTACTGAAGAAGCAGATGAAATATAGCTTTCATTGTATTTTCTCATTTATAAATTAAATTAACTATAAACTGGTGCTGGGAATTCAAATAAATTAAATATTTTTCATTTTCAAACTATATCATATTTAGTACCCTCTGAGGATTTCAGTTCTAAGTAAGCTCTATAGTATCCCACTAATATCAATAACACACAGGCTAACTGTGATGTGTGCCTTAGGTCAGGTATATGCACATTTCTATTATTAAGTAATATTTTTTAAATTAATTATCAACATATATACTTTAATTTCCTTTTTTTTTCTTTTTTTTTTTCTTTTTTTTTTTAAGGAATTGTATTCTCAAACAAGAGATAAAGTTGGAGTGATGTTTGCCAGTATACCTAATTTCACTGAATTCTACTCAGAAGATGTAAATAAAGGAATGGAATGCATACGACTTCTCAATGAAATAATAGGTAAAACTAGAACTCATTTCCTATTCTTATTAATAAAATATAAAATTATTTTGAATAATTCTTTTATTTTTATGACAGTTGATTTTGATGAGCTCTTATCTGAAGCAAGATTCAGTTCAATAGAAAAAATTAAAACTGTAGGTGCGTCATACATGGCTGCATCAGGATTGAATCCTACACATGAGGTAAATTTAAACCATCAAATCGAGTGCTTCTTTATTAACTCTAACAATCGATCGGTAATTAATAAATATTTAGATTAACTGGCTTAGTTTATTTTATTATGCGAATTCAAAGGAAATTAATTATTAGCCATTGTATGTTGTAGACTGCTGACGAATATGCTCATGTCTGTTCACTTGTCGACTTTGGACTAGCAATGAAGCAATCACTAGATGCAATCAATAAACACTCTTTTAATAATTTTCATCTTAGAGTAGGTAAGTAAGGAAAAAAACAATTAAGTAAAATAAATAAAATTAACTGAATTATATAAAATACTTAATTAAGTACTTAGTAATATTTTACTATTAGTGTATTTAACATTGGGAAAATTCTTAAAAAATCCTAAAAAAATGAAAAAAAATATTTAAAAAATTATTATCATTTAGGATTTAGTTACTTTAGTTTACTTACTTTGATTTAGTTTACTTACGATTTAGGAGTCTCTTTTATCCCTGACGAATGCCTGAAATGTAGATGAAAATAAAAAAACTCAATTTAATTTTTCAGCTCCCAAGACCGAATCCCTAACCACTAACCACTCAAAAAAAATCTATTGATTGATAACAGTTGAAGATGCAAAGAAAAGTAAAAGAACAAAAGCTGCAAAGTTCAATGCATTCTTTAAAAAACAAGCATGCAATCAATATTAGCTAGGCTGTTAGATTAATTAAAAATTATTAACTCTAGATTTAGCTTTAAGTTTGTGCCTAATGCTCAAATGAAATTAGGTAAATTGTCAGAATGATGTGCCTAATTCCCTATTTGATCAAATTTTGCTCAGCTGTTTCCAAGAAATTTTATATAAAGGATGTAATGAATTGATTGTTTTTCATTTAATTTTCGGTTTCTGTGCATCTTAAAGTGTAAAACATCCACTTTTAAGATAGATTGTGATTTTTATTTTCAGACCAATTACAATAATTATTTTAAACATTATTTTCTACTAAAAAAAAAAAAAACTCACCAAAAGAAAGTTATCACCAGGACATTAATAATGGACAATGGATTCCTCTGAAAAAATGTACAATGTGAAATATTTTATATTGATTATTAAAAAATCTAGATCTAATTACTTTCAACATTTAAAAAATATTTTGTGGATATCTATTTGACAGAAGATAATTCTGGGATGGTTTGACATCCATTAAGCATTGATAAATAAGGAGGTAGTTTCACAAAAATTGATGGTAACTTTCTTCTAAATATAAATAAATAGGTAGAATATTAAATAATGAAATTTAGTTTACACTAAAATATACTAAAGTGATGTCTGTTTGGTAGTATAAAACTTTTAAAGAATTACACTGGGGAACACATTTTTTGGTGAGTTAAATCTGACACTGTTTTTTCACTAATTCTTGGTGTCCTAATCTGAGAATAACCTCAGATTTTGTCTATCATGTCAACTTTTTAAACTACATGATTTCCTGAGAAATCATAAAAATCATGCATTTAAAAGAACATAAAGTAAAAATGTACCAAATATACAGTTTACAAAACATTTAATGTAAGTTAAATCGAGTTCATACATATAAAATAGTTTAATTAATGAACAGTACTTAAAAATTAAGAAAAAAATTTGCATTTGTAACTTTTTCTGTAGTGTTTAGTTTGTGTACATTCGCGCTTGATGCTCCAACAATAGTCAGCCATCATATGTACGTCCCATCTACCTTGATACCTTGCTTCCATGACCCTCAAATCTTGATGAAAACGACCCTGCTCATCATTCACTGTCCTAAGATTGTCTGGGAAATTAGCAAGGTGGCTATGTAAAAAATACAATTTAATGCTCATGTTGCAACCTAGCTTTTGAAAGCTTTCCAAGAGTTGCTGGAGAATTTTGGAGTAATTCAATGCTCGTGCATTTCAAAGAAATTCTTTAACAATGTTTTTGAATGCCATATCCGTAGTCCCATTCTTCCAAAGAAGGAAATCCACTGAAAACTGGCACGGGGACTTCGGCTGAATGCGGTACTGGGCTTATAGCTGACGGTAAACTAGGACACTATTTTAAATTTGTTTTTCTTGTTATATCCTGATGTTTTCAATATACAAAAGTACCAATCACATGATCTTTGGGCTCGCGCCAAATCATAGGTATACCAAATGGAAGCTTAGCACATGTTCCCTTGGTCCACATCCATAAACCCTCAACACACTGTTTACACACTTTATGAGGTGCCCATGCTTTATCTTGATCACCAAGTTTCACTTTAAAATAGGCAAAATATGCTTGTCTGACAAATTTACTGATGTTTGTCCTTCGACTGGGAATGGTAAAACTATATAACAAAACAAATCGGGGCAGTTTTCACACTTTCGACTTGTAGGAGCAGAGGTAGCCTTAAGGAAAAGTTTCAGTTCAAACACACTATGTAGTAATGTACACTTCCGTAACGAAATGCTAAATATTGCTTACCCACATACAACGTTTCACCACAGTATAACAGATGTAACTAAACAGGCAGGTCTAGAACAGCATGGGCCCCTCCCACATAGAAACCGAACGCGACATGATAGAAGAAAACTTAAAACAGTTTTGAAAACAGTATGCCTAATTCTATAGAAAAAAGCTAAAAATCTAACTCAATAGAAATTGATTTTCAAATTGTTCCCCAGTGATATTGGTCTTTACTTAGCTAATTTTGAATATCCAATAGTGAAATTAAGCTATTCATGTTTTTTATTGTAATGAAAATGGTAAAATTATTTTAACAATTTTTAGTGCAAGGGAACAGAATAAAAAATCTAACTGTACCAGCCAGGACTCGAACCTGGATCTCCTGCTATCCGGGCCGATATATTTTCCATTTATGCTACCGAGACAAGTCTGATAAGTTATTAAATTCCCCGCACTAGTGTCGAGAGTCTAACTTCCGAGGCAGACGAATATATCGTATTTTGCTTGGAGGAGCTGACATTGTCAATCTGTTTAAATGACTCTCGTTATTTACTTTTAAATTTTAATTTTATAAATTTTTTTTTGGT
This sequence comes from Oncopeltus fasciatus, assembly GCA_000696205.2. Lineage (NCBI taxonomy): Eukaryota > Metazoa > Arthropoda > Insecta > Hemiptera > Lygaeidae > Oncopeltus > Oncopeltus fasciatus. The sequence goes on along the minus strand of KZ809126.1, from coordinate 58,758 downwards.
ATTTAATCCCACATAAATTTTAACAATTTTTAGTGCAAGGGAACCGAATATAAATCTAACTGTCCCAGCCAGGACTCAAACCTGGATCTCCTGCTATCGGGGCCGGTGCGTTTTCCATTTACGCTACCGAGATAGCACCGAAAAGGCACCGGCCTGGATAGTTAGAGATCTAGGTTCGAGTCCTGGCTGGGACAGTTAGATTTTTTATTCTGTTCCCTTGCACTAGAAATTGTTAAAATTTAGGTGGGATTAAATACCACAAAAAATAATATTTATAAAATTAAAATTATTCTATTTTAATTAAATCGGTTTTAAAAAAAATTGAATTATAAATTAGTTATAACTGTGCAATCCACTCTTGAGTTTTTGACCTTCTTTATGAAATGATCTGTACATAGAGAGTTTTTAAGACTAATAAATTGAATAATTATAAATTTAGAAATTATTACAATTTTAATAGAAGGGTAATTGCATGCTTATTTGCTTACATTTTTCTCTTCAAAACATTTGCCACCAAAATATTTCTTGACTATTAAGATAGTGTTCCAGATTTTGTATGAAAGCTGAATTGTGTACTTTTTAGGAATAAGCAGTGGAGCACTTGTTGGAGGTGTAATTGGAGCTAGGAAGCCTGTTTATGATATTTGGGGAAACACTGTGAATGAAGCTTCAAGAATGGACTCTACAGGGAAAATGGGAAGGATTCAAGTTCCTAAACATACTGCTATGGTAATTTTTCTTCATTCATTATTAGAATTGTGATGAATGTTCTTCAAAAAAGTTCTATAATATAATCAATACAGTGCATTTTGGGCATAGGATTATTTTTACTTTCCAAACAAATTTTTATAGCTAAAAATGAAAACATATTTTATGAAGTGAAATTAACTGAAGAAATTGATAGTATTTCAGTTTCTCTTTTTGAAATCACTTGGTTTCATAAACGTAAAATCATGATTGACAAAAATAAAATAAAAAAGTGCAGGTATACACTTTAAGAGGTAATTGTGATTAGGTCTAAAAGTTTAATAAAAAAAAAACAACCCAATTTTCATTCAAAATGTGAACATTATTGCCAATGTGTTGGCTTACATTATAAGCCATTTCGGTGCTGTTAACATAATTACAATTTTGTGAGAAGTGATAAGAAATAGAGCAGCCAGTAATTAAAAAATGCTAATTAACAAGAAAATATGTAAATCAGTTGGTGAAAAGTTATTAGAAAATAGAGATTAGGCCGAGAGGGGAACTGCTGTCAAAATGAAGAAATCTGCATAACTAAGATATGGGGAAATGAGGTAAAGTACAGACACAAAAGTGGAGGTTGGGGAAGGCGCAAAGCCGTGATAGCTGCAAGTCAAAGGATCAATAAGAGGAATTGTGGGTAAAATGGAAGGTCTTAAGAGGGAAACTTAGCTAAGGAGTTCTGTTCCCTAACCACTGGATCACTGTGCTTACAATTCTTGAAAACCATGAAATCTAAAACTGACCTCAGATGAGAATCCACCCTTTCTAAGCTTAGATTATAGCAAAGATAAGTACTGAAACTAGATGTACTAAAGATTTATGACTGGAGGATAATTATGGTGATTTGTATGCTATTGATGATGATGATGTATCCACATCTGAAATAATTTTTGATACTGAAGAAATGAAGGACGAAAAATTAGCAACATATTGTAAGAAATGGTAAATTAGACCATTTTTTTTATTTTTAACTAGCTAAATCAATACTAAATATAACAAGTTACAACTGAAGGATTCTACATCAATCACTATACTATACTATTTTATCCTGTGGTTAGTATGGCTATTTTTATAATATAAAATTACAGGTCTCCATCACTTGCTTAATTATTTCCTGACTGTTTGTTTAACTATTGGTTGTTAAATATAGAATTTAACTTGAACTCTAGAACTGGATTTGTGATTCTTGTTTTTTTTTTTCCTTTATAATTCTGACATAATAAGAACAGTAAGAAAAAAAAAAGATATAAGATTGAATCATATTACTAACATTTAATAATTAATAATTAGGTGAGATTAGTTAACTTTTAGACAAAACAAAGAGACGATTTTAGACCTCTTTCAGATTTTCAGGAGACGATGAGTAGTTTTTGAAGTAAAAAAAATCTTTTGGACAATACAAATTATTATTATTATTATGTTTTCGTGTAGAGTCTGATCATTAGTATAATTATCATGGTTATAATGAAAGTTTTAGCAAGACATAATCCTTATCTTTATGATGAAACTTTATTATGGCTTACAATTAAGCTGAAGCATCAGCTGAGGAAGAAACTATTTATTTTTAATTAATAAAATAAAATTGGAGGTATGTAAATAACTTACAATTAAACAAGTAATTTACATATTATAAAATATATTAAGTGAAAGTCAAAACTCAACAATTGAAAAAGCAAGGCTGCCCAATTGTTTTTAAAAAACCATAGAGTTAATGTCTTCAAAAATATTTCATAAGTTTGCCAAGAGTTTGGAATTTTATTTGGATAGAACTAAAGATAACAGCTCTTCTTCTTTTCCAAGCCGAGACTTGAGCATTCTGCAGCCTTTGAATTTCCTTTTTTTTCCTTTGGTGGAGAAAATTTCTACTAAATTTATGTCTAGATAATCAGTCTTTGAAGATTTTAAGAGATTATAATAATTTTCATCATCAGAGAACCTTTCATTCCTTTCCTTGTTCAGAAAATTGTGTCCGAAATTGTATACACTCTTACACATCTCAAACAAATTCCTTATTAATCTAAGGATGGCTTGAATGCATATGATTGAAATCACTTACAGGAATGGGGACATCAGTGGCACTGAAGCCTGCTCTTTCTCATTTATTAATAAATATCTGTATTCATACATTTCCTTTGGTTAAGTATATCGTTTTAAAGAATTTATGCATTCAGAAGATTATTAAATTAATTTCAGATGCTTATTGCAAGAGGCTATCTCATGGAATATAGAGGGTTTGTGCCTGTTAAAGGCAAAGGAGAAATGGAAACTTATTTCGTTTTGGGTAAGGAAGAAAAATTAGAACCTACCGCCACCAAACCCACATTCCAGCATGCTTCTCTTGCTGCTGTGGTTTATGGAATGGTTCAAGCCAGGAGAAGGCATCTCACACTTAAACATTCTAACCGTAAGTAAAGTCCTTTCATTTATATATTTTATACTTTTTTTTCTATTTCATTGAGGTTTATATTTCTTTCTTTCTTTTATTTTAAATTAAATTTCATATTTTTCAATTTTATTTTGTTTTCAATTTCAGAATTACGACTTTAGCCAGAACATTATTGGAGAATCATATTTTTTATGGTATTTTACTTTATTTTTATTCCAGGTGTTTTATTTAGGACCCAATAACACACTATCCTTTCCTCAATCACTCCCAGACCTATTAATTCTTTATTGATAAATTAACTCTGCATGTAGCACTAATTCATGGTATAATGGTGAAAGGAGTCAATACATAGCTTTCTTAAAGACAGGTCACAACTACATTCTAAATAATTAATTATATATTTAAGTTCTCTTCAAAAATATAAATTTTAGGGCTTCCATTTATAGCTGTCTTTGTAATTTAATTTTAATTAAGGAAAAATAAAAACAATTCAATTATTAATTGGCCATTATTTTTTAAAATTTTTAAAAAATTTATTAAATGTCTCATGTTGTGTTTTCACAGTACAAATTTGTCCCCAAATAGAATCTTAATCTATCAATATTACCAGTTTTTAAGAGAATCAAATATTTACTGAACACGCATTGCTGCTTGAACTAGTGTCTCAATCATAATTTTCTATCATTTTGATAATCAAAACTGAGTGTGAGTATATGTTAAAAATTTAAGCTAGGCTTTTATTTAGTTGTTCATTTTTGAATATGTTATCTAAATATTTACAATTTATAGACAACAGATATAGATAGGGAACAAATAACATCTCAAGGCTCAAGAGATTTATAAAGGTTTTACTTATATAGTTATAATTTTTTCCTCCCCCTCCAAATCAAAACTACCTATTTTTCAATGTACTTCTACTTTTAGTAATGTAATGTGTCTTAAGAATGTTACTAACCCAACTAATATTATGATTAGTAATCTTAGTTAACTTTCAATTCTAATGTAATTTGTTTTAAGATTTGCATGAGTAATGCCCCAAATTTATTATTTATTTATCTGCTTAAGGTTTATTGCATTGATTTAATGTTAAATAAACTTTTTTTTAGAATATTATAATTAATATTTTATGAATAATAATGTACNTATTTGATATTTTCAATTGAATAACCTGCAATATTGCCTTTTTAAGATTATTTGGTTCTTAATAGGTCTGAACTTTAGCAATTTTCCCCCTGGCTACATGTTTTTTTAACTTTTTTTAAACTTAAAATATAATAGTGTTCCTTAATACATTTAATATAATTATTAATTAAATAAACCTAACTTGCTTCAAACAATCTATTTTAAGTATAAATCTCCATTTGAAAATCCCGATGATGCATTAAAATAGTATGGCTTACTAAACTGTAGTTCTTAAACCAGATGAGTAAGTTTGTTTTTATTTATTTATCATTTTTTTTTTTAAAGAAGATTCACTAACACTTTTTAATAATAATTTTTAATAATAACCACACCTTTGTGCTGGTTTGCATAGCTAAGAATTGTTTCTGTATTGATTTTATTTAGTTTGCGAGAATATCTAATTGATTTCATGTATACTCCCCTCCTTTATCAGAAAATGAATCTTTTTTTTTTTAAATTAATTTAAGGGCAACTCAACTATTAATGGGTCATTTCTGCCCCAAAAGCTGCCGAACGTTATGTCCTGTGCACTTCTTTGCTCCACTCTCATACTTACACACATTCAAACAATTCTATTATGTGCAAAATGTTTTAATGGATAATCTAGGTAGTCTGTGGGGTTTAATTGTAAAAAAATTAAGTACACTGTATTTAGTCATTAATCTAGTTTAACTATGCTTATTGATATATATATATA
>KZ809126.1:34154-44672 GCA_000696205.2 Oncopeltus fasciatus | reverse complement strand
TATATAATACATTTTATTTCAATGAAAGAGCTATACAATTTAACTTTTATAAATTAAGTGTCCATTTAAAAGTGAATGCCTTTGAATGATTGCCCTTTTAGATCAAAACAACATGTTTTATTTTGTTTTTGTCTTTGGCTATGAAAATGTTTTCTGTTCATTTTCACATGTACAAACCTAGGGGTTGCAAAATATCTGAATCATGGCGTAACATCAAACGCATCTTTTGACCAAATTTCTGCAAAATTTGTTTATGAAAGTCATATCACAATTTAGTCCAAATAAAATAGTCATTTTTACTGCCCTAAAGTATTAAAAACACTTTTAGAACGAATAAAAATGACTAAAAGTTAGTGGGCTATTATCAGCTGATCATGGTGGCGTTTACTTTGGAGTTTTATCTAATCTTATCGCAACTTGGAAGATAAAACAAAAATAGTTACAACATGGGCTGGCAGGCGAATTGTATTGTCAACAAAAAGAAAATAGATTTGGTTTATATTATCTTGGCCTTTGTTACAATTGACTTAAACTGATTTTAAGAATATAGTTTGAATACTTTAAAACTTACGTTTCCAAAAAAGAACAGCTAAATACTTGTGGTATGCAAATTGACAAAAATGGACAGTTAAATCTATTATCCCATTCCTAAATATACTAAAAACATTGCTGTTTTTAAAATATTTTGTTTTCTAAAGTGAAAAATCTTTTGTTAATCTAAATCTGTTTTTTTTTTCTTCTATTGTATTGGAATATGAAGATTAAAATCGTATTATCTAAGTCCATTTGAATGTTTTTTTGGTTTTTTTTGACCTGGTAAATTTTAAGTCTTTAATTATAACATTTTGTTTTAGATTTACCTAGCACTTTTGTCTTCAAGCTCTCTACACAATCTATTTTCATAAATCAGGCTATTTTTGGTGGTTTTTTTTTTTTGGTTTTTTAAAATAATAAAACTTGAATTTTAAATGAGGACTCAAAATTTATTGAAAAAAACTTTCTGAAATATTATAAATATTGAAAGAATTCATGAATTCAATATTTACTTTATGAAAATTCCATCCATTGAAAAGTGAAAGTAACAAGCTGTTAAATATGTCTTTAAATATACATGTAATTATTATGTTAGAAACATCTGATAAGGTATTTAATTGTAAAGCTGGTTATCAAACGTGTACCAAACATTCTCTGCTTTTTATCTGTCTTGTAAATTAGTATAATCTAACGAATTGTAAATAAATTATTTCTTTTATGATTACAGTAATATTCTCATTATTAAAACATTATATATTAAAATATTTTTCTTTAAAATTGTTGTTGTTGGTATTTTTTATGAACCTGCTAAGATACGCTTTATATTCCATCCTATCTCACTACTTCATGAGATACTATTTATTTCATATTTCATTTTTTTTTTTTTTTTTTTTTATTTATTTGTCTCCCTTCAATCATTTAGGATGAGGGTATATCTAAAAGTAGTCAACCATTAGTAACCATCCATGGCAACTTAGTGTAACCATCCAGTGTGGTACTCGAATCCATAGCGCCATATGTAAGTGTCCTGGAGGAACCCCTTCTTCCAGGACACTTAAAATATTACACATTGCCTAAATTTCTCCTATGATGTTAAGAAACTTTTAAAATAAAACATTGCTTGTGATTTTTTTTTATTCATGTTTTATTCAACGAATTATACTAAGTTAATTTTCTTATTATCTGGCTACGTTCCAGAATTGTACTTTTAAAATTTTTTATCCCTCAAGACTTAATCTAAAAATGCTATTCAGATATGAATTCCGTATTTCCAAAAGTGGCATGGATGCCTGTGCCTCTATTAACACCTGATGAGGTATTGAAAATTTTTCGGGTGATTTGCGAGGGATAGAGTATGGCTGTCCAACCAAGTTGGCCGTCACATAATTGTCCGTGCTTCTGATAGTAACACAGCTTTTTGTTTCACAAGAATCTCAAACACAAATTAATGTGAGATAGTTCATCTCCGGTGATAACTAGACTCCTAGAAAATTGATCCGCAATAGTAACCTATACGACGTATGGATCATTGATTCACTAAAAATTTTAATTATACATCTGCTATTGGATGATCATAAATTATTCTCCTACTTAATAACTTAAGATATGTTGATAATTATCAATAGCTTTAGGTTAAACAGCATAATGGATTTTTTACTAGCGGACTGAATCGCAACGACTAGGGAATCCAGACAACCGTGTATGATAATGTCAACTATCATACCTTCTATTATCCGTCTTCATAGGTTTCTGCAAACCATCTTCTGTTGGCGAGCGCTTTCGGACATTGTCCATCTTCTAGGCCGAATACATGTGTTGAATGTTGGCAGTTGAATACAGACAGTGACAATGAACACATGTATTCGGTCACGAGGATGGATAATGTCCGAAAGCGCTCGCCAACAGAAGATGGTTTGCAGAAACCAATGAAGACGGATAACACTGCACAACAAAAAAATATTTTTTGAATGTTTCCTACACTAAATTAGTCTATTTCTACTAATTTTGGGGTGATAAAAACGAAAATAACATTGAAAAATTTTTATTAGCTCTGGTTTTTGAGATATACAGCACTTAATCTTAAAGAGTAGTTATACTATACGTGAAAAGTGAAAGTACAAAAAACAATATTGTTATGTTTCTTTTAGAATATTTTAAGTACAAATTTGATAAAAAAAAACATTATTCTTAGTGTTTTGACAAATAAAAGAGGTTTGTACCACCAAATTTCAATTAAGTCAATCCGATTCTGGAGCATCCCTACGCACAGACCAGAATTAGTCTGCAAGCATTGCTTCATTCCAACCGCCCTGATATCTCTGTTCTATTAAGGCAATGTCTTGATGGAATCTTTCTCCATGTTCGTCACTCACAGCTCCACAGTTTTGTGGGAAGAAATTAAGATGAGAGTGAAGAAAATGAATTTTTAAGGACATGTTGCATCCAAGTTGGTGGTAAGCTTGAAGAAGCTCTTTAACCAATGCTGTTTTTCACATCATGTTTTAGAATATTCCACTGTTGTAGTCTTGACCCTAACAGCTCAGCCTTTTCCTTAGACAAGCCAAGATCTCTTATAAGGTCACTCAACTCTGCTTGACTAATTCTGTGCGGATCACTAGACCTATCGCTTATATCAAAATCAGGGACATAGGATGTAGAAGGATGGGTTGCTTCTTGTAAACAGACTTCATCACTTTCCTCTAAAATTTCATAGTTTTGGGGTGGAGAAGGGACTGGCAAATTGTCTGAGTGTGGTACAGGCCGAAGAGCAGATGGGGGATTAGGGTATTTCACCGTTTCTCTTTTCTTCATAGATAAACCTTGCTTAATGGGAGGAGTTAAGCAGAAATAACAGTCGTCTGTATGATTGGTAGGCTCACGCCAAACCATAGGTACTGCAAAAGCCATTGCCCGCTTGTTATTTTTCGGCCACTCTCGCAATATGACGGAACAAGAATTACAACATATATGAGGAGCCCATGATTTATCTTGGTCCCCAACTTTTACACCAAAATAATGTTCATAGGCAGTCTTAATGATAGGTGACATTTTACGTTTCTGAGCCTTAAATGTTATTTCACCACATATATAGCAAAAGCTATCGACAGAATTCACACACTTTCGAGGCATTTCAGATCAGCACTTAAATTAATTTAAAAATCAACTTCACACGATAATTTCAATAGCAACCACGTGCGTACAATTGACAAACTCGCAAAGGTTATGTTTACTACTTATGAACAGCTGATGAGAGGGGTGTTATGTAAACAAACATGTGTACCAACTGTTGGTGATGAAATATTTCATTTGTTGAAAACTCAATATATATATAAAAGAATGATACTATATCTTGAAAACAAGAGCTAATATATAATTTTTATGGTCATTTTCGGTTTTAACACGTGGAAATACCTTAAAATCACCTAATTTCAACCCCGAAACAAAAACTTTGTTGTTCAGTGTAATAGAAGGTATGATAGTTCTATATTCATTGGTAGTGATAATAACCCTTTAGATTATTTAATTGTCAACTAATTACCTTATGCATTTCAATTGAATGAATCCTTCATTATCTAAGAGGGTAGGAGGCATTCCGAGAAAACTCACAATCGACACAATCTAGTAGCTCCCTAATCATTGATTCCCAGTATATTTGTTGATAACTGTACAATTCCCCGTGAAGTTTCCCTCAGGAAAGCTGGCTTGGAAAGAATCCTCCAGGGCGCTAGAGAATGGGGCGACTCCTTCTATTGGCGTCCAAGTTTAGCCTAGTCGAGTGAAAGAGTCAAGGTGTCCTTCAGGAAAGAGTTCAGGCGTGGATACGCTCGAAGCTGCTGGTTCAGATCTTGGTGGCAGTGAGGGAGCAATCTTGGAGGATTGTGTAAGCAAGGTTGTTTTCTGAACTGCCAGTGCATAATTTTAATCAATTCAAAGCAATAGGAGAAATCCCAAGAGATTGATTGAAGTTACCTCTCAAAACTATCAGACCGTTGCCTGTGAAATATGTTTATCCGTATAGACTATATATCTCATTCAATATAACATAATGATAATTTGCTAGGATATAAATATTTAAAAAAATCAAAGCATTCCCTGCTTATTTGACCCCCTGTAACTTCCCCAGGTATGAATCAAAAGAGGTTGAGTCAGAAAATATCGACTATGATTCTCTGATATTTATCAGCCAATACATATTTTTTACATTTAAGGTTTCTATAAAAATTGGATGCTATTAAGTTTCAAATAAATCAAAACAGAAAGAGAAGTGGTCTCATGTTAACAAAAAGTATCAATTTTTAACTTGACTTTTGATCTTTACTCATTTATTTCTAAAATTCATTAATTTGTCATTTAGTAATATTTTTTAATAATTACCTCAGTATTTTACAATATGAAGCCCTATCTCTCTTCACTCCTCTCTAACGAAGGGCGAGAAGTCTCCCTAAAATGTATACTCGTTGTAATTTTTTCTTTTTGTATGTTTACTACACTCTTTCTACCTCCTGTTCTAATTTATTTTATACATTGCAGCCGCCAGTGTTTCATTTTCTGCATATATATATATATATACCAACACACATACATACATACACAAGTGTTAAATACAGACTAATATGAAAAATAAACTATCAAAAATATCAAATACAGACAAATAAAAAAAAAACAAAGAACTAACCTGTTGTTGTAGTTTTTTGAATTCCTTCGGATTNTATATATATATATTTAAAGCTAACTATAATAGGATATAAATACCCATAGTGATGCACGGAGACCTTGAGAGATGACACCCGTTACAACGTTAGACGAGAGATAAATCAATTAAAAAATCAAAGGAGGAAATAGAGTAAGTGGATATAAACTTGATAGTCCGCTATCAGATAACAGAAAAGGAAAAACAAGAGAAGGAATTAAGAGAAGTACATAATTCACCGTAAACTGAAAAGAGCCATGACCTGTGTATTATTAAAGTGAGTTTTTCCGTTGCATTATTCACAAAATATTACAATATTAATTCAGCCTATTACAATAGGCTGTGGAAATCTTATATTTGTCTTACCTATCATTCATTGAGAGAGCTGGGATTTGGATTGATTTGCACATATTCCTAAGAAAGAACTGTACATAAAATAATTTAAGTTCTAACAATTAAAAAATTTAGAAAACAGTTTTTAAATTTTTTTTTTTTAAAGAATTTCTTTTATCTCGTTATATTAAAAAAAAAAACTATTTTCAATTATCTTTAGAAAAAAAAAAACTGAAGTTTTGTATCTATTATGACATACTTAATTTTAAAGCATTTAACACTGTATTTTGCTCATACAAACATGTGCTATTAAAGAATTGAAGAAATACTTCAAATACTATATATAAAAAAATTTGCACTAATTTATCTCGACCTTTTCTACAGTCAACTGCCATATTATCTTAATCCATTAGCACAGACTCTGACCTCCAACTCTAACCTCTACAACCCTCCCCGTCAACTAAAACGTAGATGGCCCCGTGACCTCCTGGGAACATGGTCAACATAGTTTGTAAATAATTTGAGAGTGGTGTCATTGGTCACCTTCTCTCCTCATGCGATTGTCAGTGAATGTTATTTTAATTTTGTTCTTTGTTTTTCATCGTAATCAAATTACAATATGTTTTTATTTTAAAAGAATTTAATAAATAAATAAAAAATTATCTCGAACGGTTACAGATTCATTTGCCGCCTGGAACATCCAGTCTGAGAAACCCTAGTTTATTAAGAATTAAGAAAAAAAAAAGAAAAAAAATCCACCTAACCTATGTGGCCCTGTAAAGACGAGAAATAAATGAGAGATAGTTTAAAAAAGAAGGTGCCAGTTCGATTACAAGGCAACGAATTATGGCATATACAAAACATAGATGAAATACATACAAAGAATACATGAAAGATAATCATGTTAACCCATTATTATTGATTAACATTATTGAGGAATGAACTTTAAGAATAAATCCAAAGAACTTATTTATTAGTTTTTAAAATTTTGTTGGGATATCTACATTTTGACGGCCAATGAAGGCCTTTATTGATAATTTCACATTCCGAAAATACTTTCTTGTAGTTGTATCTCGTACAGTGAGGGGGAACGGGTATGGGACCCTTTACCTATTTTGTTTATGACCCAGTGTCTTGTTTTCGAATATATGCATGTTTTTCTCTAAAAATTTTACTTCACATTAATCTAAAAATAGCGGTCAAACCACTAATCTTTTCAAACTCCCTCCAAGACATATAAATTTAAAAGACATTAAAAGAGATTGTATATTAACTGTGACAAGGTGAAGTTTTTCCCGGCCTGAAGTGGACAATTTTTTTTATACTCTTAGTTTTGTTTATTTTTAATCAAACCGCTTGTCTTGTAAAATATACTTAGTTTGGACTAACTTTATGGGTTCATGACGTTTCTTATAGTAAATTTTATTTGAATAATAGAAATCTATGTATGAGAAGTTAAAAAGTCGTTTACAAGTATTTTTTTATCACATGATATAAAAGTAAAATTTAACAACCACATAAAAATAAATCTAAGCATTTTTACGAAACTTCCGCAGCTGATTCATACCTTTCTGGAGCGAATATTTGAACCTGCCAAAACCAAGCTATTTTTGTCTTTGGTGTACAGCTGTGGACAGACAATAATGCCGGGTTTACCGTTATGCAATAGGACAGCAAGTGGAGAAGAATGACGTAAAATAGTTGATAAGGATATTTTTTGCCCGGCCAAGGACTAGTCTATAAACACTGTTTTCTTTTCCACCTTTCCAAGTTTTTCTAAGTACTTAAGCAGCTATTGCATGGGAACTGTTTAGTTTAAAACGAATCCCCGAATGAATCCAAGTGAATATGTATAGCACATCATTCTTCACTGACTCAATTCCATACTTCTATTCCCAACAATTAAGATTCTGAGTTTAACTGGACTCTAAATTTCAATTTAATGGCCTAAAAACTACAATTAGTTGTTTTCCATAATGAAATTTGAAATTTATATGGCATAAAGAAATCAAATTTTTCAAAACAAGCAAAAGAAAAAAATTAGACTTGTAATATTTAAGTAGCAATTACTGTGTTTTCGTGAATTATTAATAAGGAGTGAGGGTTAATCTGAAATCCAACACTTGATTAAAAAATATGAACAGCTCCCGCTACTGTAAAGCATTAAATGATCATTAAAAAATAAATATCTGTGAACTATCAAATATGATATGATGAAAATAGGAGTCAAACTAAAACATTAAACACGGTTAGTGGGATTTTAACAATCCCATAGACGTAATTTCTATTTAAACAGTGAAAATTGATGTATAATATTAAAATAACAATTAAAATATATATATTCGCTTAATTAGAACAATTGGAGATCAATGAGTGGGAGATTTTAGACACCCATGTGTTCATCCAGAACGATTTTTTTTTCTTTAATTTACTTTTATTTATTTAATACATTATGTTAAATATTAAAAAAAAAAAGTAATTCGATTGCATTAAAATGTAAAAACGACAATCACATGAGGAGAGATAATCACTCTCAAATTATTTATCAGACCACTCTCAAATTATTTACGGACGATGTCCCCAGGAGGTCGCGGGGCCATCTACGTTTTAGTTGACGGGGAGGGTTGTTGGGATTGGAGTTGTAAGACATGGTCTGTGCTAGTGGATTAGGATGGTATGGCAGTTTACTGTGGAAAAGGGTGAAGCGGGAAGAAATGTAGTCTTGTACAAATGGATATTAAGATCGTGGTGAAGGGATGAATTGGATACATAATAGGGAGCATTTGCAATTATTCTGAGGGTTTTGGATTGAAAGGACTGAATTCTTTGGATGTTGGAAGGCTTGGCGGCACCCCAGATTTCTGCTCCGTAATTCAAGATTGGTCGTAATAAGGTTTTGTAGAGCGTCAGTTTGTTTTCTATCGTAAGATTGGATTTCTTATTCATGAGTCTGTATAGGAGTCCATATCGCCGATTGAGTTCTTGTCTTTTAGTTTTGGTATGTTCACCCCATATGAGTCGTGAGTCAAGATGGAACCCAAGGTGAGGCACGGAATTTGAATGTGGTAAAGGAACATTGTTAAATTTCACAATTTCAGGGAAGTCTTTCTTCCTCAGTTGGAAATTAACTTGATCACATTTTGCTTCATTAATTTTTATTCTCCATTTTCTACACCATTATTTTATTTTTCCGAGATGATCTTGTAGGTTTTTAGAAGCAATTTTAGAATCGGGATGGGAAGTTAGGACAAAGCTATTTGTCGTCCGCAAATATAGCTAAGAGGGTACTTGGATGGGTAGAGAGATGTCAGCAGTGTATAGGATGAAAAGGATAAGCCCTTTCACACTACCTTGAGGAACTCCCTATCCAGAACTAAGGTAAAAATAATAATTACAATAATAAATAATAATATGAAACAATTATTTGAATGTTTCAACACATTTCGAATTTTATAGATCTCTTCAAGCCGTTTCTGCGTATGAATGAGTACTTCCTCGTGAACGCTATTAGCTCACTTGGGTTCTATAAATCTTTTTATAGAAACTTAGATGCCGCCATTGAAATTAAATATAAACTTAGATTATAATTAAGCTAATCTTTAAATTTTAAATATCAATTTTGAACCATAACTTAGCTGACCTATAGCTAAGAAAAATATTTGGCTTATTTTGTGTAAAAATACACCTCCTCAGCATTAATTTTATTAAATGAATATGGTAATATTTTATAATTAGCCAAAGATCCTAAATTCAATTCTAACAGTGAGCATAGAGTGTTCGATGAGGAATTCCTGTCAAATAACATCATTTTCTTTTTTCCAGAAATTTTATTTATGATGTTGTACATAAGTGTTGGACAGAGATCTATATTACACAGTATTATCTAATGAGTGAGGTCGTGTGCATTAAGTAGTTTACTTAAGCTCTTGTACCAAAAAATATTTCTTTTAGCTGTTTCTATTACCAAAATTTGATTCAGGCTATGAGTAGGATCTTGAACACTTAATTTCCTATATTTTAGGTGCATCTAAACTGTATGTGCGAATGTAGGTGAGTTGTCGGTCTCAATATATAGAACATAACCAGCAGTATTATTCGGAAATTTTAAAAGTTTTTCTAATATTTCAACCACTGAATACCACCAAGTTGGTATTCCCCCACCGCCACATTTGTGCTCCGTAACACATAATTATTCTAGAAACAGAACTAAAAATTTATATGTTCGTGCAGTAAGGAATGTTATTGTTTCTAACAATTGAGCCTCGAATGACAAATCAGGTGCTAATATGCTGATGCAAATTTGTACTCATTCACTGACTATTTCCGTCCCATCGAATGTTCATTTTCCATTCTTTCTCGACTTCCCTCCAATACGGAACACAATAACTTGAAATTTGGATGAATTAATTATTAGATTCCACCTTTTCAATGTAATCTCAACTTGGTCAACTTGGTTTATCACCATCTGAAGGGTAGCTGGATCCGATGCAAGAAATGCGACGTCATCAGTGAATGCCAGTACTTTAATTTTCAAAATGGTAGGAGTTTCGTTGATAAGGACTTTATCTTAATGGCATCTTAAATTGCTCAGCCATTTTCAGTTTATCTTGGTTTCCTTTTCTTGTCAATTCAAACTCTCAACTATCATTTCTTTATGTAGGATAATAGGATTGGTAATAATTGGTCACCCTGCCTCACAGCTTTAATGATGATTATATATATAATTTTCATCATAACACTAAATTTATTGTTATTTGATAATGCGACGTTGAAAAGAATCAGGTCAAATGTCAAGTTAGGCACGAAAGGGAGTTCATCTCTCGATCCTCTAATAGATGGCAGATTGAAAGAATTGTGTGAAATCGAGTGACAATAGTGCAGCACTTTGCACTATTTCTTATAATAAATTTCATATTTTTCAAGTAAACGACACGTAATGTACTTTAAGACATTTATATATA
>KZ809126.1:7953-30627 GCA_000696205.2 Oncopeltus fasciatus | reverse complement strand
AATAGAACGATTAATTATATTTTTTAAATTAATTAAAATTAATTTTATTTAATAAAAAAAACTATTTATTCAGCATTTAATCACGAAACATTTGTAATTGAACATTCTATCACATGAACACTTCACTCTTAACGTTTCGATTTTCAGAATAGCAAAGAAACATTGAATATTACTTGTATAATTTGTAAATAACATCATTTAGATTCAGTAATTGCAATTGCTAAACTTAACGGTCTTTTTTAAAAATGTTTCTTATTTAGTTATGGATTATAGAAAAACGTGTTTTCAGTTTCGATTAGTTTAATAGTTTAAAACAAAAAAAAGCTATAGCTTATGTAAAAGTAATTAATATCCCTGAGCTGTGTTGCAGAGGGAATTACGTATAGTTTGTGACGTATCATATGACGAAAATGCATTCTAAGATAACCTGGCGACCTTGGGATTCTCAATTCATCAGGTCGTCGGCCCTGAGCAGAACGACTGATAACGGTAGCTGCAATATGGGTCTGTGGCATCCGAAGAAAAACAGTAACCGAGGTTGTTCTTCAATCATTTTTCATGAATTTCATATTTTACTTATTCACTATAAACTATATATACCTAACAAACTATATGAACTATAAAATTATAAGAAAAGAGAGAGAAAGCAACTTTTTTTTTTTTCCTCTATGGAGCACAGATAATTTAATCAATAAATGTGTATAATCATTTAGTCTGTGCAGTAACTGTTATCAGACTATGGCGATACCGGCTTCGTTCTCATCTGTGCCGACGACCTAATGAATTGCGAATCCCAAGATCGCCAGGTTTTCTTAGAATGCATTTTCATTTCATTTAATACATCAGAAATATACATACTTCCCTCTGCAACACAGCTCAAGGAAACTAAGTTAAGTCTGTGTGGGTTTTCAATTAGCATGAATAAAAGCTTGTTCTAAAGATCTGAAGTGAGTGAGTTACTGAAGAACCACTCAATCTAAGATACAAATTTTAAGACAATTAAATTATCGCAATAAATTTGTTCTTGCGAAAGAACATTGAGGATTGAAGGTGTGCAATGAAAGGAATTTATTAAGTCAATCGCGAGAGGCTGTTCTACTCGTTTAAATTACATTCTTCCTACTTCCTGGTGATATCAGAAATTAAACTTTCTGATATTTCTCTCAAGAGATATATAATCGAAATATTTCTCTGACTTAAATCTGATTAAATCATCAGTTTGTTATAAAACATTTAAAAATAAATAACCCACACACTCATATATATATATATGGTCTCTTCATATTCCAATACCCTTCAATTACTCATTTGTATATTTTCCTGTACCTTTATATGCTATTATTCCCTTCTATTCGTTATGTCTTCTTGTAACTTAATTTCCAATAAATATATACATAAAATATTCCTTCCATCCAAGACCTGCTTCACACTCTTCTACAGCAAGCTTCTATTTTCCCCAATGTCCAATCCCTGTCGCCGGACTCCAATCTTTACAACCCTCCCCTACGACTAAAATGAAGATGGCCTCGCGACCTTTTGGGCCTCTTCTCCCTGCAAAATGATATTTAACTCATTTAATTTACTTTTTTTTTAAATTGTATATATGTATGGCACATTAAGCCATCAAATTACGAGATGTTTGTTAATCAGAATGTAATAAATAAAGATTTTTTATATTTAAAATAGGGCTTAAATTTTAGGCTGTAAAATTTGGATTTATGGTTGAAGTAAAACTCTATTCCGAAGTGATTGGTTTCACTATCCAATTCCTGAAATACGTCTTTTATCAATAAACAAACCTGTGTTGATTAGCATTGCTCTAAAATAAATAGTACGCCCATTACTTCGAGAGAAAAAAAATACATTACGAGTTTTTATTGAGAAAATTAAAAAACTGTAGATCGTTGATAGGACACTCATACACACAAATAATAATACATTTCAGTGATTATGATTTTTTTATCTAGTGGGAAAGGTAGAAGAAATTTCAAAAAATCTATCCCTAGAGCACCATTTCGGAAAAGCTACATCCTTCGAAATTCGCTAAAACATTGACATTATAGTGTTCTAGACAACCATTTTGATGTATTTAATTTTTAGTTTTTTTTTTTTTTAATCGGTAAGAATTGCAGAAAATAATCAGAAAACGCGTCATTTTCTGCTACAGTACAAATGCTAAACTGAAGTTTTTCTAATTCTACAATTGAAACAATTTTAAAGACAGTAAATAAAGAAACGAATTCAGCCATTCTTTAAAAATAAATTAATCTTTAATAAATTTTTTTTTGCGGTATTCAATCCAACGTAAATTTTAACAATTTTTAGTGCAAGGGAACCAAATAAAAAATCTAACTGTCCCAGCCAGTACTCGAACCTGGATCTCCTGCTATCCGGGGCGGTGCGTTTTCCATTTACGCTACCGAGATAAATCTGATAAGTTATTAAACTCCCTGCACTAGTGTCGATCTCGGTAGCGTAAATGGAAAACGCACCGGCCCGAATAGCAGGAGATCCAGGTTCGAGTCCTGGCTGGGACAGTTAGATTTTTTGTTCTGTTCCTTGCACTAAAAATTGTTAGTAATCTTAAATTGTTTATCATTTTTAAAAAGGTCTTGGTCTAATCAGTATGTTTTTTTGCGTTAGTGTAATTGATTAGCGTAAGAGATTCCAAGGGGCACGTGGTGTGTGTTTCAGCAGGGAATTCTTCCTTCAGATTCCCAAAGACAAAGTTAGTTTTGTACATTTGGAAAAATTCGTAAAAATTGTGATATGATTGTGAACACTGGTTGTGGGTAATCTATAAATTTTCAAGACTTATTTGTCTCTAGTTTTGTTTCTGGTTATCAAGTATCACAACTGTGTATAAAAAGACATTTTAGAAAAATATTTAACATGCTTGTGCACCTCCCCACTCCTTACCTTTCACTGGCGACATTACTTTCATCCACGTTTTCCTTTCCGGCAAATAAGGTCATTTTAGCTATTAATATTTTTCATGTCCACCATAAATAAATATAAAATTATATAAAATATCTGCTCTATTTAAGCACTTTTTATCCTTCTTTTGAAGAACTATCTCTTAAGGAAAATACTCTTCCTTTGCAAATTTGGTCAATGTTTCAAAATTTTTCTTTAGTGTACACTTGGAAAACAAAAATGATAGGATAGCACCCCCATCATTTTAAATAATTAATTAATTAAATAACATTTATCAACCAGATAAGTATAAGTGAGCCTAAACTTGATGTTGATAATAAACGAAATTTTAATAGAACAACTGGAACCGATTTCAAAGATTAGAATAAAGAGGTTTTCCCATGGTACGAAGGAACCAGCAGATTTTTCTTTGAAAAAAATCAAGATATTCACGTGGAACTGTGACAAGGCCATTGTAAAATTTCTTCTATTCTTTAACGATCCTACTTAGGAGAAACTAAAATGATGGTCCATTCGGAATCACACACACATCATATTTATAATACCATAACATATACAATTAATGCGAGGGGATAGAATAAAAACAGCATACCGGCCTGGAAAGCAGGAGATCCAGGTTCGAGTCCTGGCTGGGACAAATAGATTTTTTATTCTACACCCTGGCATTAATTGTTTAAAATTACGTGATATATGGTACCACAACTAAATTAATATTTACGTAACATATACATAATTCCAAAACTTTTCTCAAAGACTTACCTCCTCACCTGTCTAAGGTAGAGGAAGTATAATGGTCAATCAATAATGGATTTTATATAACTATCTCAATTTTTATTTCTAAAATGTTTAATTAGTAGGTTATATTTTTAGGTCTATTAATGTCAATATCTTTTACAACTCACCTCTTACTAAAAAAACTAATAAAATATTTAAATAAAATTCAGAGGGTAGTTACTTCATTTCCTAAGGTTTTAAAATTATTTGACATGTGATAATTATAATTATAATTAGAAATATATAAGGTAATAAATGTACTTCAAAGCATATTTATTTACAATAATAAATGTATTTAAGCCTGTTAGACATATAACAAATTCGTTTTGAAAAAAAAAACAAATTTGGGGTTATTAGGGGGTTGTTAGAAACTGACCAAATTATATAATTATCAATATATTCATTATTGTTAGTGCCATGAAATAATTTAAACCCTAATATGTCTAAAAAGTAACTTTATAATATTTATGGAATAAAGACATTCGTTTGTCTCATCAGGATAATTGTTTATCCTGGAAACAGTTATTCTGATGAGACAAAGGAATGTTCTTATTCTATGACACTTTACAAATAATTTGTGGTCTAAGTTGTGAATAATATATGTTATATTTTATAATATTTTTTGTAAAACCGCATGGTAAGAAATATATTTCTTCAAAATTAAGTTTGAGATAGGGTTGAGCGCAGTTCTCACTTCCTGGAGTGTCCTGAAACCAACTCTGCAACTTCTCCCTGCATTGTCCTTTACATCTTGTAAGAACAATTTATACGCCAATTTATCTCATTAATGTCCATTTTAAATTAAAGCTGGTCAATTTATGATGCAGCCCCTGTCTACTGCTTGCTGTATATTATACTCCTCCAAAATTAATTGACACAAAAATGCTATTAATTTATACTATTAGTATATAAAGTATATTAGAGATGAAGTCTCAGTTGTATAGACATGGACTTTTGCTTGCCAGTAACACTTGTCGTCCCTTGCAGGTAGTGAGGTCCCACTGACGAGGAACCAGGCCCAGCTGATACAATTGTTAGGGGCTGCAGCAGGTAGAACAGTGGCCTTTGACGTCAAAGGTGGTGGTTTCCTTTCTCTGGGTTAAGGATCTTTCAGAGCCAGACAAATCCAAGTAAATTCCCCGAAAAATTTCGGTAAAATTCCACTAGTAGCCATTTTAGGAAAACTGGAAAATTCCAATGAGGAGGCAATAGAATTTCTGCATTTCCTTTTGTTGTTATCCAGACTTACTTGAATAAATAACTTGTTTTATTTACAATCTATTTATTAGATCAAATTGTGATAATCGATATTAAATAAATTTTTTTCAGTTTTCTCAAATTGTTAATTAAAAAAAAAAACTATACTTAAACAAGTAAAACTACTTAGATGATTTTAGTTTGGGTTCGGTCAAGGTAGATCCAAAAAAAAACACAAATTTAAAAAAATGTATTTTTTAATAAAGGATTATCTGCCAACGTTTCGGCTTACATTGTAAGCCATCTATCAAGGCTGTAGAAATACAATGTCATGAGAATACAATAATAATTGAAATTAATATAATAGAGAATTGTAATAATATAATGTGATATTAAGAGTAAGAATGTAGAAAGCTATGTAAGAAAATTTAAAAGATTTTGAAAAACAATTTGAAAAAGAACCAATTTAAAAAAAAAACATGCAAACAAATAGCTTATTGACAAGAAAAAAAATATTGAAATATCATTAAAGCAGTAATTTGCCACACCTACCTATCATGAAGATGAGAGAGGGCGTCCTGTCCCTAAGTTCACATTTCCATGTCTAAAATATAAATTTTACTTCTACACAATGTGAGAGGTAAAAGGGTGGGTGGTCCATACAACATATACTTGTTTTAGCATCACAAAATTGTGCTGGAGAAATTAGTCAGGGTTTCGGAGAGGACCAGAAAAATAAAATACTCCAAAATTGTTGGGTAATTATTTTATTATTTTAACTTAACTTGTAAGTCATCATCAGAGCGATAGTGGAGTCTGGAGAGATCTCCGACGGAGGTCACATGCCCACATCTCAGAGTCAAGAACTCAGTTTAGTTCTTGACTCTGAGACCTGACCATAAACGTTTTGAACTAAACTCAGTTTATACAAGGGAATAGAGTATAAAAATCTTACCACCTCAGCAGGGACACGGATCTCCTGCTTTACGGGCAAGCATGCTATCCAAATGGATAACTTTGCTTGCATATTTTGGATAGCATGCTTGCCCGGAAAGCAGGAGATCCGGGTTCGTGTTCCGGCTGGGGTGGTAAGATTTTTTTTATTCTATTAACTTGCGTTTATTGTATAAAATTAATGTGGGATTATATACCACATCTAATACAGTATTTAAACTCAGTTTACTTCTTGACTCTGATATGTGAACATAAACCTCCCTCGGAGATCTCTCCAAACAACACTATCGCCCTGATGATTACTTACAAGTTAAGTTGAAACGTCGGAAATAATAAAATAACTATCATACCTTCTATTATCCGTCTTCATTGGTTTCTGCAAACCATCTTCTGTTGGCGAGCGTTTTCGGACATTGTCCATCTTCGTGGCCGAATACATGTGGCCACTGTCACTGTCTGTATTCAACTCTTTATTAATTAATAAAATAATTACCCAAAAATTTTGGAGTATTACAAAGTTGTGTTTTAGCTAATCATATTTGTGTAGTATTCGGTGCTGCCTTCCGCATGTCTGACAGTGACTAAATTTTTACCAGTTCATCACAATTATATTGAAACTGTTTAGCCATTTTATCAATAAAAATGTAGAATATACGATATTAAATTTCCATATAACTGTTTCCCCTGAATTTTTCAACAGATGCGATCACAGTTCTCTTTTAAAAGGCTTCTAGAAGAACATTTTGAGTTTGAGTTGCTCTCACATTGCATTCTACGGCAAAAAAACATTTGCCAGCTGTTGGGCATCCACGAATGCTCAAAGAGTGTTTATTTCCTTCAATAGCTGCTCTCAAAATTAAAAAAAAATCTGTTCGTCTGTTTAAACACAGGTTTTTTTTTTTTCACTCTCAGACACGCACATCAATTCCCACCTTCCCCCAAAATAATCGCTATATTCTAGAGGTTTAAGATGAAATTGAAGAATAAATGAAAAAAAAAGACCTTCACACAGTGCCTACGTAATCTGAGCTAATTTCCCTCGCTTCGTTATGGCAGACAGCTATAAATGAGAAATTATATCTTATTTTTCGGAGAGAGTAACAAGATTAATAGGATAGATCACTGGACGTAATTCTGAACTGGCTGAGAAGGATGTGGTATAATAATATTACTATATTAAGTTATAAATAACTACGACGGCAGAGTACTTCTACTCTGACATCGTAGTTATATTATTGTTAAAGAATAAAAATTTAAATAACTATATTTGGCACTTATTATATTATAAAAAATAATTCGTAACTGAAATAAAAACGAATATAACAATATTGTAAATTTTGGTCTTCTCCTATGGCCTTTCCCCCTCCATCTTATTTGATTTAAACCAAAAATAAGATCTTTCAAAAATTAGGTTTGCAATCCTAAATATTGAATTATATATTTATATAATCTTTAACTCAATATATTTTCTTCGTAACGCTATTAATAAAGAAGATATTGAGATTATAATTTTGGTCTCCCCTCGAATGATTCACCCATTAACAGTTTCCAAAAAAAAACAACTATTTTTTTAACATATTTTAATAATAGTGGACGCAAGAGTAATAAAACTACAGTTAAGTATTTTGTAACTGTATATATGTGTATAATTAAATAATGACGAATAATGATAATAATTTATAAATAAATATTGTAAACAAACATTTTATTATTAGATGATTTTAGTTGGGGTTCGGTCAAGGTAGATCCAAAAATGGTGGTCATGGAAATGTGAACTTAGGGACAGGACGTCCTCTCTCGTCTTCATGATAGCCCTGAAGATAGCTTACAATGTAAGCCGAAACGTTGGCAAATAATCCTTTATTAAAAAATACATTTTTTTTTTAAATTTGTGTTTTTTGGATCTACCTTGACCGAACCCCAACTAAAATCATCTTAGAATAATATCTACGGTCAAATAACTCTCCTTATGAATAAACATTTTATGTTGGTGTTTCTGAAAACTACTTGATTTTATATTTCATAAAATGCCTCTATTTATATAATGAAATACATTTATTATGAAAATTTGAAGTATGAATTGTGTAGCATGAGTAATTTTTATCTGCAAATAATCAATGGTCATTTTGGAAATATCTACTCCTAATGAACTCCTTTTCATACGAATTTTTTTTTTCAATTCATGGTTTCATTTTTTATTCTGATCCATCAAATAATATGGCCTATAGATCACATACAAAACCACCCTTAGACAACATGGTGAAATAGCGTAGAAATTAGGAGTTCAGGGGAGCTAATAAAACCCTTAAAAAAAACGAAGAGTTAATGATATAACGTTAACATTTATTTCGTACTTACCATACCTATGGCAGAGTAACTTGGAAAAGTTGAATTACAAATAACTTCCTTCCAGACATATGCTTTCTTGAACAGGTCGACGTCCGTGCATCAGAATGACCGATGCCGTTATCTGTGCGGTCGTAGACGCTGCAGATCCGGTTTGAGATAGTCAGTCTGAATCATTGTGTCATATCTATCACAGTGTTATGAAGCCCCCTTGTCTGAATATAAAATTAAATTGAATTGATCTATTAATTTATTTTTCGGTAAATCCTACAATAAAAGATTGATGGTAGCGATTAAAAGAGTTCTCAATAACGGTAACAAACCGAGGTACCTATATATATAGTAAACGCGAACATGTGCGATAAAGAGTGCAGTGAACACACAAAAAGAAAAAAATTACAAACATTAAAATTTTTGGGGATTTCTCGCCATTCATCAGTGAGGAGAGAGGAGAGACTCTCATCACTCCTCATACGTCATCTTTGTAATTTTTTATATTTATGTGTGCACTGCACTCTCTATCCCACCTGTTCTTGATTACTACCATATATATTTCAGCCGCGAGTGTTTTTTTCTACGTGTTTTCATTTTTTTCTTCGCCAGTAAGGAGGGAAGAGAGACTCATGTTTCATTTTCTATATTTACTTACACACACATATGTACTTCTACAGATTCAAAATTAAAGACTCTCCATACTGTCCCTTTGACTTTAACCACGATCAGACATACCTACACTTAATATACGACTGTACACTACTTACTGACTTCAGAATGACATTACAAAACAAATCACAACAGACATACGGAAAATGGCCTGTAACAGTAATTTATTGATGGACAAACTACTCCCTGAATTAAAAAAAATTTTCAAGATCTTTCTTGAAAAATAAAAATTATAAATGAGAAATACTCATAATGTGTATATATATATAAAAACAACTTATTTTTTAAGATTATTGTTTTATGTGCCAGTTTGCCAGGTCGTCAGTCAATTTTTTTTTTCTATTTTCTCTGAGCAATGCAAGCAGAGTATTCCATAATTGAAGAAGCCCTTTCAGGACAAGGTTCACATTCTCAAAATTTCTCAAATCGTCATTGAATAGTTAGTACATTCTCCTGCACTCTCATCGCCCAAGAATTTTTAATGCTTCTATCTGTTTGAGCACAGTTTTAGCAGCAGAAAGAAATTGTAAAAAATCGTAAGACTTATTTATTTTAAAGTAATGACATACTATTGGAGTAAAATAGTATCCTTCATAGAGGAGATTAGCAATTGTTGATGTCAATTGTAAAGTTTAAATGAATAAGAACTGTTGAAAGTCCTTAAAAAATTCTAGGGAATCTTATCCCGATTTAACATGGGACTTTGGGGTTCTGCAAATCATGTTCATCATCAGATGCCGGCACTCAGTATGTTATTTATAGGACTATCATATCTTTTATTATCCGTCTTCATTGGTTTCTGCAAAGCATCTTCTGTTGGCGAGCGTTTTCGGACATTGTCCATCTTCTTGGCTCAATACATGTGTTCACTGTCACTGTCTGTATTCAACTGCGTTTTTATTCTGTGGGTTGGTCATTTTTTAAAAATATTATATCTATTTGTGAATATATCTGGGAATCTTCACTGGAGAATTGCTACTTAAAGGGATTTTGAAGCAGGTGCCGTTGGGCGGGAATTCTCCTGATTGGCGGCCCTCTGTTGAGAGGGCGCAGGCCCGGTCGCTCAACCCGGCCAGCCGCCAGTTCCCTCCCGTCCACCGAGCTGTTTACATTGCACGGCGCTCTACGCCCGATCTCTTCCCGTAGTCTCTGTTAGCGGTAACTACAGAATTCTCCTGTAGGTCTCCCTCTCTTCCTCTAGGAGCACCTCATCAGGAGCCTGCTCCATCTCCAGCAAAATGGTGAGTCCTCTGATGCTAATAACACGATACGCTGTCTGCGCCCGGCTCTAAATTAGGAATTATTCTGGGATCCGTGCCGGTGCCTTATAATTTGTCTTTGTTTTTGCGTATTTCAAGTTTTAACTCATCTAATCCACTAAATGACAAAATTGATTTTTATTTACAAGCTTTTATTTTTTAATATCTTGTTTAATTACTTTATGAAGGAAATGTTTAGCTTATCAATTCTATTCTGAAAAATGTTATTTTTGGGCCTTTGACATGTGGGGTTATCATTCTTATCATGGTAAATAATTTTTTCCTGCCTGTGTCTCTTCTGCAGATAATTTATTACTACTTAGATATCTGTACTGTATAATTTATGCATTTGGAACATATAGCAAGTTCATTTTTGGAAGTAACCCAGTAATATTAATTATCAGCTCTCCCTCTTCTTAAGTGGTTTCCTCTTATTATATTATCTAATAGTTTTTTTTATTTATCAATTATGAATTTCCTTATTGTAGTTATTTACTCTGTAAATACTTCTATTCTGAGATTATTTAAGTAAGTTATTGTCACTGATGACAGTTAACAGTAAGCTGTCATTAACAGCTGTTTTCTGAGGGAGAATGATTTAAAACTTTTTTCTTTGGAGTGATTAATGTTTATAAATTTTGCAATATATTTATCATAAAAGAAACAAAATAATATTGTTTTAGCATAGATGCTAACAGCGGAATTATTTTATTTCAAACAACTTTGATTTTGCCCAAAGACCAATATTGTGTAAACTTATTAATTAATAATAAAAAAATTAAATTTTTAATCATCAAGGCTTGCTGTAAAGTTTTATAATAAATAGGGGAATTTTTTTTCAAATGTTCCCCTCTCTAAATGTACTTAATCATTAAGAAGAAAATTAAAATACAATGGGAAAGATAATTTTTGCCAAAAAAATATTAAGAAAACATAAATAACCTAAAAACCTGAAGATGAGGATTGAGCTGTGATGTTATTTTGTAGGTGTAGTCACCAATAAGTAACATTATCTATGACCTCCATGCCTTACAAATATTTCTTAATTCTTGATTTTAAAAAAACTACTTAAAAAATTATCAAAAATTTATGATGCATTTTCAAAATTTATATATTTCTCTTTATGTGCTTTAGCATCTGCAATGTATGTAAAAAAAATTATATTAGAGCAAACCATTGTATTGTCAAACTTTTTTTTTTTTTTTTTTTTTTTTTACAAAAATTTTTTTAGTGTTTTTTAAAATATTAAAAAAAAAATTGTTATTTTCNAGGGAACATAGAGGATATAATTCTATTATTAAAGTTACAGTGGAAAATATTATATTTGAAATATAAGAAAACATTAATATATAGTCTTTGTATAAATGTATCTGGCAACACATAACTTGTTATGTATGTTGTTCATTTTTTCCTCAAGCGGAAGTCAGGATGAATTCTCCTTTTTATATTCCAAACTAAAACAGATGCAACAGTGTAGCTATCAGCGCTGTAGGGGAAACACTGTGATTTATTGGAGCGATTTGTGTGTTTGGAAAATATTGAGGGGTTGTTGTGAGGGGGGGGGGATCCAAAGCGCGAAACATAAATTCACAACCGTGGGGGGGGCGGAATACGTTCTCACTGATTAATCAAGCGAATAAATAATCAAAGGCGACGTATTTCGTATAGTTGACTCACTAAGAGGAGCGATGCTTTTTCCCACTTGAAGGCAATAGGTTACAAAAAAAAAAGAAATTTTTTTTTAATTAGAAAAATGCCCAAATGGAAGAGAGAGAAGAAATATGTGTTAAATAACATTTGCTTCCGGGTGGCACACAGAATAATTCCAACACACCAAGGTCATACTTTTTTCGCCCCGGCAATAATTTTTAAAAACCGTGCAGGGCAAAAAAAAAAGGAATAACCTCAGTTATATAAATCTCCTTGTTTAATTAACCTGCCGACTTTCAATAATGAATAATTTCTCTACCAACAACCTTATTTTCCCAGTGCTAATGTACTTCATTTATTATCTTCGTGTTACACTGCCCCCATTCTACCCTAATTGCGAAAGTTCTCTAATTGGTTACTTCCATCCCTCACCTCTCTCTCTTTTTATCAATTACAGCCCTTAATAAAAATAAATATTAAAAAAGATGTTTGAGAATGTAAAATTAATGTTTTTGGGGGCCTTATTCTGTAAATGTAGAAACTAAATTTAATATTTTGCTTTCAAATAATGCAAACCATTGTATGTATTAATTTTTTGAACAGTAGGAGAGGGGGATGAAATATAAGTGGTGGTTCAGAGGTAGACATAATTGTATGTTAATATTAACATTTTAAAGTATTTACTAAGCATATTTTTAAAATATTAAAAAAAAAATTGTTATTTTCTGCTATTAGTTTTCCTTTCTTTTTTTTTTTTCTTTACAGGAGGCTAGGAAAATATTTGGGAATGAACTTTGAGGGTTAAATACACCCCTCCCTGTTGTTTTTATGGCTTTTGCTCTTTTTAATACCTATACTTTATAAAACAAGGAAAATATGCTTAGTTTTTGCTGCTCTTGATTAACTGATCATTTTAAAATAATTTTCTTTCCCAACAAATTATTAATTAATAATTATGAAGAATAGTATTGACCAATATAAATATAAATATCTAGTCTGTATAAAACCATAATACATAGTTATTGAAACAGAATTTAAAATTTTCTCTATTATTTCCTTAATTTATTGTAATATATTTTAATACAGGAACAAATGAAATGTATATGAAATGTATATAAATATGAAAATTAAATTTTTACAAGAACATTCCATAATTATATTAATATTAATTATAGAATTACAAACAATTGCTGAATAGGAAACTAACTGATTTTACTAAAAGTTGTAATTAAAGTGAACTATAAATATGCTGCATTATTATAAAATTTTTGGAGTTGACTGATTTGCTGATGAGAAAAATAATTTGGTTTCTTCTTATTCTGAATAAATTCCTCATCCCTTTCCTATTGTAATTTCTATAAAATTCAAGTGATAATGTGCTATTGTGCAATTCTCAAATATAAAATATGAAAATTTACTTGACTTAATAGCTAAACAAAAAATCTCTTATGTTTTATGTCCTCCACCCCCCCCCCCCACCGTTAACACCTGCTTAGGTTTTAAAAGTGATATAATGACAGTGTTATTATCATTTTTATGTTGATATTGAATATGAAATATAATCAGACTTATAAGTAATTCATATTTTGAATTTAATTTTGATCCATCAAACAATTGAGCTGCGAGTATTTAAAAAAAAAATTCTACACCCAACCATTCTCCCTTTCTCAGACATGATCGGGAAAATTCCAAAAATGGTTTTAGAAGAATTTAAAGTATAATGATAACTCCTTTTGTATATTTTTATAGCTACTAACTTATGATAAATAAATATTTTTTAAACTGTATCAAGTGATCAGTTGAGATGAGAGCAAGTATTGACTAGATGATTAATTACTTTGTCTAGATTCTATAATAGACTTTCTTTTTAGAGAAAATTTTTTTAAGATGGAAGTTCCCTCATTAGAGAGCATTTAAATTTTTCATCTCTCTCGTTTGAACATGCAAACTTCGCCACTATACAGAGTTTTAATGCTAATAAGCAATATCTTAACATTTCTTAAAATTTTTCAACATCATATCTTATCATATATCTCTGCAATTATTTTAATTTCAGTATTAATTTATTTGTTTCTTTTTGTTTTGTTTTAGTTTTCATTACAAAATACTTTATCAAGATACAGCAAATATGTTGTTACTAAAAGGCGGCTAAGTTTTTCAGCAGTTTATCGAAATGAAGATAAACAGTTATTGGGAATTCCTATTAAAAGTGTAAAAATTGGAGTTCCTAAGGAAGTATGGAAAGAAGAAAGGAGGTGATTATTTCAATATTATAACATTTAATTGTCTCCACTGTTGATCTGTGGCTGATTTTTTAATTGTATGGGGGCCAAAGGTTCTCTTTATCCGACTTATTTTCCCTCAAATTATTGAGACTACAATTTTCCTTAGAAAACAAATTAAAAAAAAATCTATTTCTTGTGCTTTACCTTGATTCTTGTAATGAAAATGTACTTTATTCTTGTAACTAAGTCCCTTAAAAATATAACAAGTGCTTTATATATATTTCTTCCATAAATTTTAATAAAAAAAAATAAAAGAACAAGAATAATAAAAAATATATGTTTTTTTATTTGAATCGCACAGGGAGCTAGAAAAAAAATCTTCTACCTCAGCCGGGAATCGAACATGGGTCTCCCACTTGGGTGGGTATGCTACCTACCAATTGCACCACCGAGGGAGATCAATAATTTCATGCTCCCTGTACCTCACTATGAGTCCAACCCCCAAGTATGACGAATATATCGTCTATAACTCAAAGGAGCTAACATTGCTAGCTATTTATTAGACTCTCGTTTGGCAAAGGGCCACTCACTACCTGATATTCAAATCATGATGATAATTGTGGTAGAGTAATCCCACATTTCATTATTTATTTGAATCGTACTGGGAGCTAGAAAAAAATCTTACTACCTCAGCCGGCAATCGAACCCTGGTCTCCCCTTTTTTTTCTAGTTTCAAACTTATGATGATGAAATTTGAGATTACTTTACCACAATTATTATCATGATTTGTATATATGTTTCTTTCTCTAAAATTGTGGATTAATTTTCCATAATAGATAGTCAACTAAATTTAAAATATTACATGTAGTATAATACAAGCTGATGATATTTCAATGTGATAATAATAATTATAATTATAGTGTTAATAAGGACTATAATAATAAAAATTAAGATCAATAATAGAACTGCTTGCTATAATTAATGAAATAAAAAAAATACAATATAGGAAAGAAGTATTGAATCAGATTAGGAGAGTAAGAAGAAGAGAAAAGACCAAGGATTGCACCTGTTGGGATAAAAATGGCCTGTAATTGATAATTATTATGTAGAATTAGTATTAGAATATAGGGAGGAAGAAACTTCCATAATCTAGATGCTCTTGTGTAATGATTTAAGTAAGCAGACCTTCAGTAGAGCTATAAAGGACTAGGATAGGTTAGGATGTGGCTGATAATTTGAACTGATGATATGAGTGGAAATAATAATTGGTTTGAATTGAGAAAGATTAAACACAAAAATAAGAAAATCTACAAGGACTCGTCTCAGATCTTGATGTCTTTAGTTAAAGGAAAAAATAACTTTAATTCTTCTTGAAAACACTGCTTGTCTGCTTTTGTTTGTCTACCATCCTTTGACATTTTTCCTTAAACCATATATACTGGGACTTTGAGTTTGGCAAGATCAAGAATTTTTTGCTATATCTGTGGCACTTAATTTATCTTGCCCCACTTAACTCCTAGTTTTGCTCTTATCTGTAGCCCTGATAGTTTCACAACTGCTCTTTCTGCATATCTATTACTCTCTGGGCCTCTCAGTTTTATATGGCAATACTTTTTTGACTTTTGTTTTTACCTATCTTGTTTGATTCAAAATTCAGTGACAATTTTAAGTAACTATTACAATGTGATTCTGTAGTCTCTCAATATTTCTAAAGCTTTTATCATAAATCTGCTACATTTGTAGTATCCTATTATTCTATCATAATATTGTTATCAGTATTATCATATCATACATCAGAATTTTTTTCATTTATTTGATCCATTGCTTGAAATAATCATTTAAGGTTTTCCCATCAGGGAAGACACATATTTCCTTATGCACTTTTTTATGATCAGAATATATACTGGCTATTCTGAAAACCCACTGATTTAGAAATCTGATATTAGGCCTATCATATTTTATTTTATTATATTTTAGTTTTGAAATCATCCAATATCATTTTGACATATGTTTTGCGGTCAATCCTTTGTGTATTATTGATCACATAAGGAGCTTCCCTCGTTTGTCTTCTTGTTGCATGAAGAGCAATGACATCTCACTTACTAGCTTATAGTCAATGAATGCATTCAATTTAGGAAAACCTGATAAACACCTAACCAAAAAGTTACTAAAATTTAGCAAAATGGGTTTAAAATAAACAACTGCATACATAACATTCCATTCTTGATGAAGGAAGCACCTGTTTCAGCCTTATTCACTGATCACTCTGTGGCACTCCAAAAGACACTCCTTTTCACCTTATATTCCAATCCCAGGCTTTATTTAAAAAAAAAGCTTCACTACTTCTACTTTAGGCAGGTTGAAGTTGTAGACCCTAAGAAAAATGAATTAATGATTATTATTTTTTTATTTTAGTATTAAGGGGTTTCTCTGGGATAATGGTCTGTTTCTTTACAGTTAAATGGAGGAAACAATAGGCCTGATGTTCATAATGATTTTATTTTTTAGGATCTGGTTTTTACCTATAAAGAAAAATTTGTTTCAATTGTGTTATTAATGTACTATCTGTAGACTTAATTTAATCATGTTTTATGTCTTTGCTTAGGGTTGCAATTACTCCAGCAGTTGCTTCTACTCTCATAAAAAAAGGTTTCACTGTTCAAGTAGAGGAAGGAGCAGGGTCAAATGCAAAGTTTCGTGATAGTGATTTTGTCAGTGCTGGTGCAAAGATTGTGTCAAGAGGAGATGCATTTAATTCTGGTTAGTTCTTTCTTTCATGATGAATCAGTTAAAATTTTTAATTTTTAATTAGTACAATAATTATAAATTAACTTGAATCATTTATTTTATCCTTCTTAAATTATTTTAAATTATAAATTATTTTTCTTTTCAATAAATGTTCTTTATACTAAGCATTATCTCATATGTCTATCTGGCAAACTATCTGTTAGGAGTTCTCTAATTTCCTGTTGGTCATTTTAATAAGTAGTACATTAAAATTCATTATTACCAAAAAATAATATTTTGTATTTAAAATTAATAATGATAATGCATTTTATGATCCAAACTAAAGTTAAAAGTTAAAGTTAAGTTTAAAACTTATAAGGTAAAGTTACGTTTTTTAAGATCTTTCCATTTCCCAGTCAGGTCAGCAGCTATGCAGTAGCAGAAAACTGAATATATGATCATCTATTCACCTGACAGTAAAGTTAACATTTTATGTTAACTAAACCCCAATTCTTAATTAATTAAGTAAAGGTTTTTTTTTTTTTAATTTTTAAATAGAAACAACATATGCTCTGTAACATATTGAATATTTAGCTCTGAAACAATACAGAAAATTATTCAGACATTTTTTTTTCTAATGTATTTTTTTTAAGGGTAATTTATTGAACTTCATAATTATATTTGGAACCTTTGATATGATTTATAGAAAATAAAATGTTTCCCCTTTTTAAGAAGATTATAATTGTTTAAATTAGATCAAACAGCCACTTTTATTAAGTATATGAAGACTTTGTTATAAGTGTCATAAAACTACTTATTCCAAGTAGTATTATTTTCAATAATGAATATATTCAACAGTATATTCAATAAAGAATATATTGTTATTTTAAATTGTTATTTTCACATGTATTTTGTTTTAGTCCTCTCATTTTGTCTTAGATCCCTAAATATGTTATTTTTGCTTTAATGTCATTACAAAGGTTTATTCTATATGTTGTGAATAACTCACCTTCCCACCTTTATATGATAACATTAATTATTTGAAAACTTGATCATTTTTTCTCTCTTTCTTTTCTAGATTTGGTACTGAAAGTTCGCCAGCCACTTGAATCAGAAATTAAGCTCCTTAATCCAGGAACAACATTGATCTCTTTTTTATATCCAGGACAGAATAAAGCTCTCATTGACCAATTAGCTCAACAAAAATTGACAGCTTTTGGTAAATAAAATCTATAATATAATAATAATATTTCATGCTTTCACACTCACACCACACTCTCATGTGAGTGTCTAATGTCAAATGTCATTATGAGTCCACCTCAAATACATTATAATCCATAAATCAATACAATTATTATTTTTGCCACAATATTTATTAGGAAAAATATTATTTCCATTAATAGTAAACTTATTACTACCAATTAAGTTCTGGGAGTTAACAACTTATGGTTAACAACAAGATCCATTACTATTATTTCAGAATGAAGAAAGGGAAATATATTTGATACCTAGACAAGAAATTCATCCCAGTTACTGTGGTATCCCTATTAGGATGAAGTATAATACCATTTATAGTCTTTCTACGTTTTTTTAAAAATGTTTAATATTTAAAACATTAATCTTTAATGTTTTCAACCCCAATTAGGTCACCCTAAGAAAGCTACTAATTATCTTATCTATGACTAGATAATGTCATATGAAGTTAGTATAAACATAAATATATTTTCTCAAAATTTAATTTATTTATTTAACAAATTTTTATTTTTGTTTAAGGAATGGACTGCATCCCTAGAATTTCCCGTGCTCAAGTTTTTGATGCTCTCAGTTCAATGGCTAACATTGCAGGATACAGAGCAGTTGTAGAAGCTGCTAACTACTTCCCAAGATTCTTTGCAGGTAATTAAAGTTTTAAGAAAGTATAAATTCTCAATAATATTTGAATTTGTGAATATTTAATTTTACTTAATTTAAGTATAGTTAATAAGTGTAATTATAGTAATCATGAAAAAATTTAGAATGAAAATCATGAAATGAGTAGATGACAGACTGCGAGGTGGACATTAGTGTCCAGTACATGCTTTGACTTAGGGAATGAAACCTTGAGTTGGCCCTTAACCTGTAGCTTAGTTCGATTTTCATCACTCCAACTCTCAAAATAAGTAAATTTCAAGTAAAGTTTTCACAAAACTTTTATATTTCAAAGTTTCATGAACCCATTTTCTTCATATCTTTTTAGTGGGTTGTATAGATTGCCTTCAGGTTCTTTTATAAAGAAGAGCTGTTTATATATTTTTTTCTTTGCAAAATCAGAAGAGACAAAAAACAAAAGGGTAGTCCTGAGAAAGGTATGATCTAAAAATATAAATTTTTTCTATATTGCTCAAAGTCTTGAGTTTACATTTTATGTTTAAGACAATATTAATAGTAATATTTTCAAAATAAATACTATGTAATATTTTCAACATTAATAAATCATATTTCAAAAAGTTCAAAGTGGAAGGAAAGGTTTTTTTAAACTAATTCTTAAACAGAGAATATATTTTTCTTGGCTATTATTTCATATTTTAGGTTGTCATCATAATAATAGATTGTCTTATTAATTAACTAAATGAATGCAGGGAAAATTTTAATATTAAATTAGTGTACCATGAATTAATTAACTTCTAAAAATCAAAATTTTAGTGAAATAGTGTCAAAGCGCACTCCAGATTGTTAAATTGGAATGAACTTATATATTCTATATTAATAATTATTGCGAATTTTATTTTATTTTATTTTTTATAATAATTCTGAATAAAGCTTAGAATCTCACTGCTTTTAAGGAATTAAATTGTTGTTTTCTGGGGGAGTCTGTGCTTTCATTCTATCTTGTTTTTAATCTGTATGCCACTAAATATAAATTAAACTTAAAAGTAGTATTACCAAAAAAATCAGCAGTTTTCAGATGATTTTTTTCTTATTCAAGAATTCAACCATTTTAGACAATGCTGTTTTCACTAATTTCTCCCTAGAAAAATTCCCATGTCAAGTTGTTCATGTTGTCCTTCACTCCACAATTGGTGCAATTAGTGTAATGAAAGGGGAATTGTACTAAGACCAGTATCCTCCTGAGTATACTCATTTTTATAGTATAAGAATTTTCATGGTTTTATTCACAAGTCTCTTCTTTTTTTTTTTTTTTCCATGAGGAGGAGGACAAATTGTGGATGTGAAACAAATTATATTTTGGATTGGTTATCTTCAAATGTAATTGAGTTATCGAGATGTCTATAATTTAATTTTAATAGTTTACACCTCTGTTCCATAATTCTTTATTTTTTAGTATTATTAAAAAAAAAAAAGTTTTTTTCACATCTTCGAATCTGTTGTATTGCATTAGATAAATAATTAGACCCTTATTTTTTGTTTTTTATTTTTTAGTAAACTTATTAACTGACAAAAGTTTACCAAAAAACTTGCTTAGTATTTAGGTAAACTTATTCCGTCCATAAAAATAATTTTATTAGAAAAAATAAATTAAAGTAAATTTTACAACTGTTAATGGAGTAAGTATTTGCAGATTCTGTAGGTAATCTCTATTTCGTAATAAACAAAAAAAAATTTGAAGTAAGTATTAAACAGTTAAACAAATTATAAGAAAAAATTAAAAAAATTTCTAAGTACATATTTAATGTTATTAAGGAAATAAGGAAATGTTATTAAGGTTTCAAAAATTTATCATTTAGTTATTAGCCATCTAACCAAAACATTTAATAACTAAAAGTTCCTTATTTCTAAACTATTTGTTTTCTTTGCATATATTTCTTTATATTATGATATGCAGAATGTTTAAATTTTCACTAAATAAATCATTGTATCATTGCATCTGTTTTAGAAGATTCATAACACTAGGGAAAACATTTTTTGTTCTATCATAATATTGTTATCAGTATTATCATATCATACATCAGAATTTTTTTCATTTATTTGATCCATTGCTTGAAATAATCATTTAAGGTTTTTCCCATCAGGGAAGACACATATTTCCTTATGCACTTTTTTATGATCAGAATATAAACTGGCTATTCTGAAAACCCACTGATTTAGAAATCTGATATTAGGCCTATCATATTTTATTTTATTATATTTTAGTTTTGAAATCATCCAATATCATTTTGACATATGTTTTGCGGTCAATCCTTTGTGTATTATTGATCACATAAGGAGCTTCCCTCGTTTTAGAAGATTCATAACACTAGGGAAAACATTTTTTGTTGAGTTAGATCTGACTCTGTTATAAGTAAATAAGTTCATAAATATAAAATTGTTTAATTAATGAACACTACTTAATAATTAAGATAAAAATTTGCGTTTGTAGCTTTTTCTGGAGTGTTTAGTTTGTGTACATTCGCGCTTGATGCTCCAACAATAGTCAGCCATCATATGCAGGTCCCGTCTACTTTACCTTGATACCTTGCTTCCATAAACCTCAAATCTAGATGGAAAAGCTCACCCTGCTCATCACTCACTGCACCAAGATTGTCCGGGAAATTAGCAAGGTGGCTGAAATTCTGTGTAAAAAATGCAATTTAATGCTCATGTTGCAACCTAGCTTTTGGAAGCTTTCCAAGAGTTACTGGACAATTATCGGAGTAATTCAATGTTCGTGTATTTCCAATAACGTCTTTAACAATGTTTTTGAATGCCATATCCCTTCTTCCAAAGAGGGAAATTCATTGAAAACTGGCACGGGCACCTGAATGCGGTACTAGGCGTATAGCTGACTGTAAACTACGATACTCTATTTACATTTGTTTTTCTTGACGTATCCCGATGTTTTCACTATACAAAAGTAACAATCACTTGAATGATCTTTGGTCTCACGCCAAATCATTAGGTATACCAAATGGAAGCTTAGCACGTGTTCCCTTGGTTTACGTCCGTAAACCCTCAACACACTGTTTACACACTTTATGAGGTGCCCATGTTTATCTTGATCACCGAGTTTCACTTTAAAATAGGCAAAATATGCTTATCTGACAAATGTACTGATGTTGGTCCTTTGACTGGGAATGGTAAAACTGCCACATATATAACAAAACGAATCGGGGCTGTTTTCGCATTTTCGATGTGTAGGAGCAGAGGTAGCCATAAGGAAACATTGAAGTTCAAACACACTATGTATTTATACTTCCTTAACGAAATACTAAATACTGCTTACTCAAACACAACGTTTCACCACAGTATAACAGACGTAACTAAACAGGCAGGTCTAGACCAACATACGCCCCACCCACATAGAAACCGAATGTGACGTGATAAAAGAAAACTAAAAACAGTTTTGAAACCAGCATGCCTAATTCTATAGAAAACAGCTAAAAAATCTAACTCAACAGAAATTGAGTTTCAAATTGTTCCCCAGTGTAATTCAATACTCTTGTGGTTACTGCTAACACAACTGAATTATAATAAAAGCCAGTGAAAACTTGCTTAGTATTTAGGTTTGCAAGGTTTATTTAACTTCATTGTGTAGGAGCTATTTATTACTATTCTTACTCCACTTGCACAATCTGTGATACAGCATTAATTTTTAATATTATTTAGTGCATTAATTTACACATACTACATACATGATAATGAAAAGGAAGCATTCAATGCTTGGTTGAATAGTACCAAGAATGACATTAAGGTGAGGAAGTCTTAATGCAAAGGTTTGCAAGCCCCTAAGGAGGCCTTGCAGGTTTACTACTATTAGAGTGCTCGTTACTCAAGATGATGTTTTATTTTTAATGATATAGTAAATCAAAGAACCTGTAAAAGAGACAGTAAATATGGGATAAGTTTGGTTCCTCTTGTTTGGCATGTATTTGTCTTGCTGTTTGTTTGTTCCAGAATAAGGCTTACAAACACTTTTTTTTATAAATATCATAGAAGGGCTTAAGAAGTTTGTGTATATATATATA
>KZ809125.1:101710-122860 GCA_000696205.2 Oncopeltus fasciatus | reverse complement strand
TTACTACATTCATACTTTTGATATCAAATTACATTTAGTTATGGCAATGTTCTATTACAATATTGTAAATCATTTTATTTTTATTCTTATGACATTGTATTTCAAACAGCCCTGAAGATGGCTTACAATGTAAGCCAAAACGTTGGCAGATAATTTAAAAAATGCACATTTTTTTAAATTTGTATTTTTTTGGATCTACCTTGCCCGAACCCCAACAAAAATCATCTAATAATAATACCTACGGTAAAAAAAAACTCTCCTTTTGAGCATATTTTTTGAAGTTAATACATATATTTTGGGTAAAACTGTAGCTACGTTACTGTAGAAAATCTTAGATTTCTGGATAAAAACTAAGCTAAGTGATATGTGCATGCCTCTTTTGATTCCATCTTTACGCTCTTCTGCTTCGAAACTTCCCAAACAAGCTCTATAGATTTCTGTTGTTTCGCTGATAATTTGTGTGGTGATGAAGAACAATGCCTATCCTAGTAGTTATTTCTGGCCGTATTTCTTTAATTTATTGTTACAATCGCATAAGTTAGTGAGATTATGTATTCGAAAATTTATTTTCGCCAGGTCTGAACTAATCATAATTCATTTCCAATCCCACTAAACTCGCAGTATCCCCTTTTCGGCGTCTATTCAGGAAATGCAACCGTATTTTAAGTGTAAGTGTTCTTCAGACTTTTCCCATGAACATTTTTGCTCAATATTGTTCTAGGTTATCCACATTTAACACTGATTAATTATTTCGATAATTGCTCGATTTCATTTCCTTTCAGCAGTATCTCAAAAGCCGATACTCAGTCCAGTATTTCGTTTCAGTCAATTACTGTAGAACCAAAATTTTCAGCTTCTTTTGATAACCAGTTGGGGTGACAGAAAATCTAATAGAATCCGTCTTGGTCTCGCAATCCTGGCGCTGCGGGTTCAAATCTCGCCATGGGAATGCTTTTTTCTGAAATAAGAGCTTGCCCAGACCAATAGACGTTTAGTTCAGGAAAGACACCTGTAGCTAATCCATCCCACCAAGACTAAGTGGTTGAAGGGGAGGTTAGATAAAAAAAAGTTATCCATAATTTCATAAATAAATAAAAAAGAATTATAAAAACAAAAAAGGTGTCGAAATAGAAAATTTCGTCACTTGTTTAAGCACATGGCCGTGTTTAACAAGATTCATTATTCACATGCAAAATACCTGAGCGAAAAGAAGTGAACTATTTCTGCCAATGGCATTCACTTGACACTAATCTTAATAAGCCTTACACAATTTTATATTTACTCGAGTTGTAATTTTACATTTTCGTAATGCAAAAAAGCCATGACATGACCAAATAGCCATCGATAAAATCCATGTTCAAGCATAGAACACTTTCACTACTAGATGAATAAAACTACTTTTTAAAATATATTGTTCCTTTGATTTACACATTAGAATTCCTTCTTAGGTAGTCTTCACTAAATAAGGATTACAAGTGATAAGGGGAATTAAAGTACCTTATAGGGACAAAAAGAAATTACTACACATGAACATGCCAGTGTCCTCAAAACTTATAAAGAAGCCGTATTTGGTTTATGGACTTATTTTTAGGAACCTTTGCATAAGCTCATTACTGGCTGAAAGCAGTAAGGGAAATGAGAGTTCATTGGGAAGTAAAATTTGAAAATAGCCAATTTTTGAATTGTTAATAGTAACAAAAAATATACAGAAAAATAAGTAGGAAATTTTTACTTTAACGACTATATTCAAAATCTTCAAAAAATCTGAAAATTCAACACTTATAAGAAAATCATATGTCAATAAAAGTGCCAAAAAAAATTAAATGAGGGTCGGGCTGAATTATAAATACAGGAAAAGCTTTTATTTATTAATAAAAGATTGTCTAGGGCGAGATTTGAACCCCCTACTTCGGGATTGCGAGACAAGAACGGATTCCTAGAGCTACTATCGATTGTACAATGCCGTTTATAAATATATTTTTGCTTGAAATCGATTGAATAGAAGAAAGCTCTAGAAGAAGACTGAATTAAACTTTTATCAAAATCTCCGATATAATTAGTTTTATGTAAAACATCTATATATTTTCAACAACATCTCGGCTTTCAGAAATTCATATATTACGAATTTATATATTTAAATATGTATCTGTGAATGCTTTCTTCATCCTCTATTCACCCCCCCCCCCTTACAGAACCTTAGCAGCGTTGGTTTTAAGCTGCCTCTAGAAATTTAAAATAGGCAAACAGTTTGGTTTAAGCTACACCTTATTTACGGGATTTTTTATTTTAGTTTTTAATTAATTTAATATTTAAAAATATTAATAAAAGTAAATGTAAAACATTATTTTATTATTTTCTTATATCAAGTGAAATAAATAAGAGAGTGATGTGTAACAGAATTATTCATAAGTATTGTTAAAGTTTTTGTTCCTTAGAAAATGAAATCTTTTATAATTAGACATTGTATTTTTATTTATAAACACGGTCTCCAGGAGGTCACGGGGCCATCGTCGTTTGAGTCGATGGAGAGGGTTGCAAGGGTTGGAGTTGTAAGATAAGGTCTGTGCTGGTGGAATAGGATGGTATGGCAGCTTACTGTGGAAAAGGGTGACGCGGGAAGAGCTGAGGTATTGAACAAAAGTGATATTAAAATCAAGGTGAAGGGAGGAAATGGATACGTAATAGGGAACATTTGCAAATATTCTGAGAGTTTTGGATTGAACGGACTGGATTCGTTAACTTTGTATTTATCTGTTAAAGTTATTATTTTCCTTTTTAAAAAAGAAAATTAGATCATTAGACTTATATTTAGAAGTTTGGGCTGTCAGTCTCCTTAGTTTGGTTTTGTTTTTCAAGCCTCTGTCGCAATCAAGGGAATGAGTACTATAATGTTTCTTACATACCCTAGGTGAAAGATACATCAGGAAATATTTTAACTCATTTAATGGTCCATTTTCGGGGATCTTAGAGCATATGTGCTATGTACACTCATATATCTCCCCAAAATCTTCTCTTGACCTTTCTAAGAGCCTTATTATAGACAAAAAGTGTATTTTTCACTTCTTCCAAAAGCATATGATTTCTGTCTAGTTAAAAATCCTTCTTTCAGCTGTTGTTTATCCATGTTTAAGAACCATCACATTATGTTGGCTACATTCTAAAATTGAATTTTCGTACCTTGTCCTAAAATATTAATGTACACAAATATTAGAAAATTAATATTTCAACATATCAGAAAACTTTTCTGAAGGAAATTTACATTAATAACTAAATCATCAAAAATAATCAGTCATAATGAGCTCAAGAAATTGAAAAATATCACTCATAACTGACTCTCCCCAAAACATTACGATAATATATTAAGTTATAAAATTTACTTTTTTTTAAATATCTAGTTTTTAAGATATATGTCATTTGACTTAAGAATAAAAGAAAAAATTTTTCAATGTGCGTTTTATAAATATTTGTTGTATATGTATACTGAAATTACACACATACACACTTACATACATCCATTTTCTGCTAAGATTTTTCTTACCATTACCAAGATGGCCTGCTCTGGTGATCATAATATAAAAAAGTTCTAAACAAAACACTTGGGAGGGTAAAAAGAGCGTAATGCATCACTAACAGGCTTCCTCGATAACACCCCAAGGAAAGTATAAAGGGGTAGAGTGGGGGTGCTTTTAGCCAAGGAGGGTTTTCATGGAATGTGTAGAGGGGCCTAGCGGTCAATCAGTGTTTTCAAGGAAAAAGTGTAGCCTGTGTCTGTGCGCAAAAGTGTTGTGTGGCTATCTTTAAGTATCCTGAAGAAAAACAGTGGATTTGTTCTTTATATATGTCTGCATATATAACTACATATATAGTAATCAAAATAAATAATCTGCATATATAATTACATATATAGTAATCAAAAACAGGTGGGATAGAGAGTGCAGTGACACACAAAAAGAAAATATTATCAAGAAAGTTTATTCTTAGTCTAATGGAAATGTGAACTTAGGGATAGGACGTCCTCTCTCATCTTCATGATAGCCCTCAAGATGGCTTACAATGTAAGCCGAAACGTTAGCAGATAATCCTTTATTAAAAAAATACATTTTTTTAATTTGTGTTTTTTTTTTTGGATCTACCTCGACCGAACCCCAACTAAAAGCATCTTAGGATAAGATTTGAGGATTTGGTAGATGGTACTTGGAAATATGGATTTCAGCTCATATAGTAGTCCAGTATGCCATACTCGGTCAAATGCTTGAGTGACATCTAAGAATGCACCAGGACAAAATTCTTTTCGCTTGAGGGAAGANTATATGAAACTATATGGCTGAATTGATGAAACGAAAAATAGCGCAAAGTTCGAAGTTAAAAAAGAAGAACGGGTGTGTTTTATTAAACATGGTCATTTGAACGGGTAAATTTATTTGATAAATTTTAAGGTATGTGAAAATCTTCTGTGAAAAAGAGTTAAGCGTTAAATATGGATGATTCATAAAAGTCATGAACATTGCCATTATTTTTAATTAACCAGACATAAATTAAATTATTAAATTTAAACAAAATAAATTTCATTCACGGAATATATAATATTTTTGGTAAAGAGTTTTTGATGGAGTTTGGTCAAAGTTGATCTAAAAAAAATTTAAAAAAATATATAATAGTTTTGATCGGTATTGAACGAACTCCAGCAAGAATTCTCTATTATAATCTTTACGGTTAAAAACTCTCCTTTTGATAATATGTTTTGATGGAATAAATAACGCTATATATTGAACTTATTTAGAAAATTTTTATTTCAAATAGTTTTGTTCAAGTTAAATTTGCCAGTGTGTTCATACGGTACAGTTAGTATTAAAGAGTATTTAATTGGCGCCATTGGTGTCAAGATTTATTTAACTGAAACAAGAGAAAGTTATATAAAACTTAGATCAATATGGCCGATATCTTCTAGACAGTGAAGATGAACTTAATTTTATATTTTCTAAGCATTCAAAAAGCTAGCTTTTTCATATTAGTAAGTTCACAAAGAAATTGAGTTATTTTTATCCTTAAATTTCTTTTTTTTAAATTAAAAACTTTATTAGTGATTACATTCTACATATTTTTGCCACTTGTAAAGTGCTGATTAATACTGTATCCATGAATTATATGCTCAGGAGCTACTTACACCGAAGGTAAGAAAAAAAAAATGCCTCAAAGTCAATATTTTAGAAATTAGGCCATTTAAAATAAAAAACAGAGGGGGGGGGGGTGTTTAATTTAAAGTTTTTAATGAGTACACAGTAGCCAAGAAATATTCGAAGTAAAACGTCTGTATTATTTTAGTACCGGATTTTTTTTTTTTTTTTTTTTTTTTTTTGGAAGTAAGATATATAAAATTGTTGTTTATTGGGGATTTACGGCGCTCGACTGCTAAGGTTATCAGCGCCCTCCACATTTTAAGATATATAAAATAAATACTATTCATGCTATCTATTCTCTATAAAAACTGTTTTTAAAGAAGAGTGATAGGAAAGGGATATCTATGGAGGGACTCTATAGAGCCTCTAGCTCTAAATTCCCGGGGGGGAAACCCCTCAATAGTCAGAGGAAAGAATGGGGGAGGGGGGGTTCTCTGCCAATCGGTCAATCCCTCAATTGAAGGCTAATGAACGGCTCCGAGGGGATTTGTAATAGCCCCCCCCCCCCCATTCTAGCTATAATAAAAGTCATTCTGTAACAAAGTTCCTTTAATTAAAAGAAATCGGGTTCCTGTAAGTGCCGTTATTAATTCTCCTAATGAGAACTTCTTTTCTCGTTCACCTGAGCGCTATCTATCTCATTATTATACGTACTATAGAAGGAAGAAAGAGAAAATTACGTCAAGATTCACCAATGGAACTCTCATTCTCCAGTCGCACTCTTCCCTTCAACTTGCACATAAATGTATTTGAGAACTACTTATTATAAAGCAAATTTATAAAGATTCATATAAATATTGAGTGTACCTATAATATTTATCTGTATTATGGAATATCTATCTCAACATTTTCGTATGACAAATGTATAAATTATTTATTTCATTAAAATTAACAATCATTGACTTGTTTTTAGAAGAGCACATAAGAGTAAGGGTGTAGTGATGATATTTGAGTACTGTGTCAGAGAACCTAGGTTCGGTTCTCACTCAGTAAAATTAGCATTTTTTCTTGTATTATATCCTGAGGGTTTCTGGCGTGTCTATTTTGGAACTCACGCGCCTGAATCGATGTATGTACTGCT
Source organism: Oncopeltus fasciatus (assembly GCA_000696205.2). Taxonomy (NCBI): domain Eukaryota; kingdom Metazoa; phylum Arthropoda; class Insecta; order Hemiptera; family Lygaeidae; genus Oncopeltus; species Oncopeltus fasciatus. The sequence continues at coordinate 116,602 of KZ809125.1, read as the reverse complement.
GTAATTTCATAGCATTTGCTAAAAACATTCAGTAGTACAACAAACAATAGATGGTTGAGCCTTTTTTTAAATCTTATCCTCACGTCTTCCACCTAAGTATGGAGGCTTCAAAATCGAGGTGGTTTGAATAATAAAACAAGGGTTTTATTCATTTTTTTGTGTTCGGAGATTTTATGTTGTAATATCATGGCTTGATCACTTCTAGTATTCAATTGTAACAGCTTGAGCGGATTTAAGGTTTGAAAATATCATAAACTGTTAGAAATTAAAAAAACAAAACAATAACTGATAATTTTTATTTATCACCAAATTAATCGAGTATTTATGTCGTTCGTCACTTAAAATAGCCCTTTCAATGATCTGATTTCATCCAGATCATTAAAGATGAAGTTGGTGGAATAGCTGATTAAATTAAACTGTAACTAAAGTTTTATTGTTAATAATATAAATGAGTTCATTACTTTAAAAAGGTGTCCCTTACACGGGAGCTGCCTAAACTAAACATCCTAGTTAATGGATATTTTATTTGAACTTCAATGAAAGCCATAAATTCAATTACTTATTGATGGCTCCAACCACCTCTGTAATGAGTTAGAGAACATAAAAAAAAATTATGTTAGATGTAAACTATATGTACATATGAAACTATAATTTATAAATTTTATTTTATCTACAAGTTTCGCCCTATGTACCTTAGGACCGATTTACACCAGTAACACCAGTAAGTTAAGCACTTTCTTTCGTGCTGAAAAGTAATATACTCAATTATGTAGCGAACTAAAAAAAATTTCCTATAAAGTGTTCTAAAACCTCCCTTTACATACCATCATATATATATATTCCCTCCCTTGGGTCTGTACGGGCCCCTCAATCCTGACGCTGCGGGTTTATTTCCCAATCTGTGCAAGATCTCATCGATAAATAAATGCCCTTCCAAAGATATGGATGTTTAGAATAGAGCGACTGATAGCTCTTCCCACCATGACTCGAAATGATTGAAGATAGGTATAACAAATAAGGAAAATAATAAAAACTTTTTATTAGAAGAGCCGAAACTTCATATATTAGTGACGAACACTAAATTTAAAATCAGATACGAGGAATTACAACTACTTTTACGGTAAAATATGAAGAAATATGTTGTTTTTTTTCAATAGATAACTTTTTACTATCGCGGAGAAAAAGTCCTTCGTACACTTCGTTGGAGGAAAACAAAAAAGCGGGTAAAATGAAGACCGAATCGAAGTCCGTCGGTGTCCCATGTCTGTGACTGTTCTTCCATGATAGTCACTGCGGTACTTCTTAGCTAATGACAACAGGGCGGCTTGGTTGTGTGTTTCGGTCTACTCCAACCACAGTCCTCCACAGTCCTGGTTCAGAATACGGCCCATCAACTTGTGTTAATCGATTGCGTGGAGTCCATGATAGAGTGCGGTCAAAAGTTCGACATAAGAAATTAGTGGAGTCGGCGAACTGCTTAACGCTGAGAAATACGTTGTGTATTACCTCTTGAATACTATATAATTTTGTAAAAGATATTCTGAAGTAATTGTTATTTAGCCATTTATAAATATTTTGCATTGGTTTTTGCTTGTTACTTGTTAAAGCCTGAGCCTACGCCATAGAGATGTGCCTAGAGAAGGGTGTGTTATTTTCCAGATCAAATAATTTATCGCTAAAATGAGAATATCAAAGAGCCATTAATAGACTTTATACACAACCTTGTTGTACCCGATTGCAATCAGTTAACTCACGAGATAATTGAAATCCACATCGTACTAATAACCTCCTTGGGCTAGGAAAATGTATATATAATGAAGTTTGTTACCTCGTAGACACTAGACAACTAGTTATCAGCCCATGCCATTCGCTGACAAATGTACGCTGTATAATGGTAATATGAATGATATCGGCCTAAAAATAGATATTTTATTTTGAAATTTTTCTTTCATTTTAAGAATTTTAATGATAATCTACTTTCTAAAAGTAAATTTAAAAATATCGGTTTTATACATTTTTGAAAATTATTCCTATGCCTAATTCATTCTGTCCTTACTTTTGCTTTCTAGTGCAAATGATTATTCTCTAATAGTAAAAGGCATATTTATTTGATCGGAGTTACTTTGTACTACCGAATATTCGGCTTATATCTCAAGGGCTATCATATTTCTTCATGACTGATGACCTAGCCGAAAAACGTTAGCAGATATTAAAAAAAAAAAAAAGTTTTAAATTTAATTTTTTTTTTCTCGGTCAACCTTGACCAAACCCCTATAAATGATATAAAGATACTATTAATCCCCATGTTAATGAACTCTTCATTTGAGTTTTGTATCTTTTTTAGTCCCATGGATGGTTAGATTGTAGCAAGAAATAGACATATTTGCGTCCAACGAATAACTCTGCAAATCGCAAATAATCAGTTACGTACATCTATTGATGATAGATCATATTGAGGATAAATTGTCACGAACTGAAATCTTTTTACTTTGTAACACTTATCTTTTAGCAGTATGAATCCATTTATAGAGGGCAGGTAGTCTCGCCATTAGTGTCTTTCAATCTGCTTATATGTATTGCATAGTTACACGCCCTGCTGCTTTGTATGAATTAAACAAGCTAATAAGTCCTTATGTGACAATAAAGTCCGATTATACTTATTTCTTTATTTATTTGCTATTGATATTTCTCTATTTGCGAGTGTCCCACCAGGGAATTAAAATTATATCAGATCTAAATGTGTTTGTTTTTGAGATAGCTTTACTTTCAGCATTAATTTTTTTTTCGAATTATTTAATCTCAAACGGAATTAATTTTCCGAATCCAATCTATGCCATAAAGAGATTCATTAGCCTTGTGTAGATGCCCATTAGATTATTTAAGTTTTCATCTATTAAGTCCGCCCTGGAAGTGATAAGTGGACTCATAACGAACATGTCTGTGTTAGAAACTAGAAAAAAAGATAAGATCTGAGGGTAAAGGTGATGTCATATAGAACTGTTCGATTATTGGTGTCATATAATATTCCATCAATCTTCAACTACCATATTCCTCTGTCTGTGTTGGTTAATGTCATATATTATTGCACTTTATATATTTTAATTCATAATATATTTTAAACAATTAATGAGAGGAATAGAATAAAAAAAATCTATAGGAATCGAACCTGGATCTCCTGCTATCCGGGCCGGTATGCTTAGCCATTACACTACCTGAATGAGCTAGATATCTCATTAAACTCCCTCTACACTATTTAATGAGATATCTAGCTCATCCTGGTAGTGTAATGGCTAAGCACGCCGGCCCGGATAGCAGGAGATCCAGGTTCGATTCCTGGCTGGGACAGATAGATTTTTTTATTCTATTCCCAATAGCCATCGATAAAATCCATGTTCAAGCATAGAACACTTTCACTACTAGATGAATAAAACTACTTTTTAAAATATATTGTTCCTTTGATTTACACATTAGAATTCCTTCTTAGGTAGTCTTCACTAAATAAGGATTACAAGTGATAAGGGGAATTAAAGTACCTTATAGGGACAAAAAGAAATTACTACACATGAACATGCCAGTGTCCTCAAAACTTATAAAGAAGCCGTATTTGGTTTATGGACTTATTTTTAGGAACCTTTGCATAAGCTCATTACTGGCTGAAAGCAGTAAGGGAAATGAGAGTTCATTGGGAAGTAAAATTTGAAAATAGCCAATTTTTGAATTGTTAATAGTAACAAAAAATATACAGAAAAATAAGTAGGAAATTTTTACTTTAACGACTATATTCAAAATCTTCAAAAAATCTGAAAATTCAACACTTATAAGAAAATCATATGTCAATAAAAGTGCCAAAAAAAATTAAATGAGGGTCGGGCTGAATTATAAATACAGGAAAAGCTTTTATTTATTAATAAAAGATTGTCTAGGGCGAGATTTGAACCCCCTACTTCGGGATTGCGAGACAAGAACGGATTCCTAGAGCTACTATCGATTGTACAATGCCGTTTATAAATATATTTTTGCTTGAAATCGATTGAATAGAAGAAAGCTCTAGAAGAAGACTGAATTAAACTTTTATCAAAATCTCCGATATAATTAGTTTTATGTAAAACATCTATATATTTTCAACAACATCTCGGCTTTCAGAAATTCATATATTACGAATTTATATATTTAAATATGTATCTGTGAATGCTTTCTTCATCCTCTATTCACCCCCCCCCCCNTTAATCAATTAATAATTGGTTAAACTGGATGTGAAAAGAAGCTCAACTCGTGGTTCTACATGAATTGGGATTTTTTTTAAATTAATAAATCATGATTTATTACATTCTGTTATTGACATCTTGTAATTTGATGACATAGAGAAATTACAATAGAAAAAATAATAATAAAATATAAAAATATTAAATTAAAAACAACAATAAAATAAATAGGTGAACATCACTGTGCAGGGAGAAAAGGCCCATCGACCCCACTCTCAATAAGTTTAGGCATTAAGGCCTAGGAGGCCATCTCCGTTTAAATCGTTGGGAGGATTGTAAGGATTGAAGTCCAACGGCAGGGATTGGACATGCAAATTACGATGAAATCGTAGTATGAATAAGGTTTAAAGAACTTAGTTGACCAAGTTTTCATTTATAATCACTGAGAAAATATGAAAATATGAAATCGACATTTAAAAAAAAAGATCGATCAATCGTTTAAAAAAAAAGTAAAAAAAAAAGTGTAATTCTTAAATAATACTACTCAAAAACATTCGAGGTTAAATCCTGGAGTCACTCCACAAACCCACAAATGTTGGGATAGTTGAGATTGACACCAAAGACGGTGGTCTCGAGATGGGCTCGACCCTGGTATTTAACAGTAGGGTGGTTGTTGATTTCCATCGCGAAAACCCTAGACCACACATATACAGGCAATCAATATTTGTTTCAACATCAAGAGTCAAATTATTAATTTATATTTGATACAATGGAAGTTGTGACGGTTCCTATCTAATTAAAAATTTGAAATTTAATACGTTCAGACAAGACAGAGTCGACTTTCAGCAGACCCATAACTTGGAATATGTTATATACATACTTTTCTGAGTTTTTACAATTATTTTCTTACTCATCAATCCCAGAATGTTACTCTTCGTTTTAGAGGAGCCCTGAATATCCCGGAGTAGACTTTCAGCCACTTACCATTTCCTAATCCGAAGGTAAGAAATTAGGGGAAAAAATATATAATGAGTTTTGTATGGGATAAATTTATTTTCCGACGTTAACTTAGAAATCTTGTTCTGATCATATGTCTAACAAGTTTTTCAAATTTACTGTTAAATTCTTGCCTCTTAATTTTGCAGGTGGGTTTACAAGGTTAATTTTAAGTCCAGAAGGAATTCAAGAAAGCGAGCTGTCGGAAAAGAAGGAATTGGGGCAATGTTAAGGAGCACTTTGGGGAGTGTAAAAGTGGAATTGGAATTGTCGTTCACCTTTAAATGTTTTCTTCGCCGTTCAGAAGACAGAGAAGTAGAATTAACGTGAGAAAACAGATCCCTGCGTTTGGTAATCGGAGACCTGCCCCATGAAAGGCGTCAAAGAACACGAAAGGTTCGCATTCAAAATCCAGTCCTCAGCTTCCTTTACTTCCTTAAACATTCTTCCTAATCATCAGTTCGGCTTCCGATCCCATCATTCTACTGTCCAGCAGGTGTTTCGCGTTGTAGACTACATTTCCTCTTCCCTCGAGCGAAAAGAATTCTGTCCTGGTGCATTCTTAGATGTCTTTTGAAGTCATTCAACATTTATTTTTATATATTATATTTATTTTCATTTATATTATATCCTGAAATTATCTTCCCTTTATTATTTTTATTTTAAATATGAAAAATTAAATATTATTTTAATTTCATACATTTTAGTTCCATAAATCATTTTTTAATTATGATTATAATTGTAAATAATAAGTTTTGAGTTTTATTTTGATTTTTGATATTTTGATTTCTTATTGAACTATAATTTTACTAATATAAACAAGGAGAGAGAGAGAGAGAGAGAGAGGTAGGTCACACGGGGGAGAGAAGGAATTCGTTGTTGTTGTTCAAATACTCTTAAGCCTATCAGTTAAGCTTTGTCCCTTGACGTGATAGCACCGTACTGTGATAGTGATTCTCGATATTTCCCTATCGGAGACATTTCAAGTTGATTGAACATTTTATTCTCCTGAAATAGCGACATTTAATTTATTTAATTTTTTGAATCAGCATTACATTATATTAGAGTGCTAATCAATATTACGCTAGTAATCCAACGATTAGCGTACTGCCAACATCTCACCGAAGCCGTACTTTGGCCGACGCTGCCTGCACACCTGTCTTTGACTGCCGGCCGGCCTCATCAGTTCAACCAGACGACGACGTTTTCTTCCTCACCCGGATTCGACGCAGTTTGTGATTTTCAACAATCTTATATTCCGTGAGCTCACAATCAGGTCAGACCTATTATTATTTATTCCTTCTCTCTCTCCTTCGTACAACAAAGAATCTTCTAAATAGTTGCAGTCAAAGTAAACATTAGGATTTCACACAATTTTTACAAACTATTTATGTTTATTATTTATTAATTAATTATTTAATTTATTATTTCTAATTAAGTTTATTTATTTTGTAATTCCCTTGAATACAATTTTTTTTTTATTTGTTAAACTAATGCTAATAAAACATTTTCATTGTAAACCTATAAATTCTGTACTTTTCATTTCATGGAACATCAAAATTTTTCTTGCTTCCCTTTTTTATTAACGATTGCAAATAATTTATAAACATTTCATTTATGCTATGACAATATTATTGTGGTGCTAATTCAGAAGTCACAATTAATATTGGCAAATTTATTATTGCATACACTACTACAACCAGACCCGGCATTTTATTTAAGGTATGAGAATTTTTACCCCTGGTTCAGCCTCCGCACGCAACAATGTCACTCAAGCATTTGACCAAGAATGGCATACTGGTCTATTATATAAGCTCGGGTCCATATTTTCTTGTCTTCCTAACCGTTTCTTTAGGGTCCGGCAAGGATCAGATTACTCCGAACACTACCCTGTGAAAGCGGGTGTTCCACAGGGTAGTGTGCTTGGACCCATCCTTTTTATCCTTTATACTGCAGACATCCCTACTCATTCTAATACTCTTTTAGCCCTCTTTGCAGATAACAAAGCGATCCTCTCCCCCCATCCTGATGCCAAAACCGCTTCTAAAATTTTACAAAATCATTTTGATGCTATTCAGCAGTGGTACAGCAAATGGTGTTGAAGTCATTCAACATTTATTTTTATATATTATATTTATTTTCATTTATATTATATTCTGAAATTATCTTCCCTTTATTATTTATATTTTAAATATGAAAAATTAAATATTATTTCATTTTCATACATATTAGTTCCATAAATCATTTTTTAATTATGATTATATTTGTAAACATATATAAGTTTCAGTTTTATTTTGATTTCTCATTGAACTATAATTTTACGAACATAAACAAGAAGAGAGAGAGAGAGAGAGAGAGGTAGGTCACCCGGGAGAGAGAAGGAACTCGAACCATTAGCCTATAGCATAGGCTTAAGCCTATTAATGCTCTTAAGCTATCAGTTAAGCTTTGTCCCTCTACCTGATAGCGCAGAGGGTTAAGCTTTGTCCCTCGACCTGATAGCACAGTGAGTTAAGTTTTGGCCCTTTACGTGATAGCACCTTACTGTAATTGATTCTCGCTATTTCCCTATTGGAGACACTTCAAGCTGATTGAACATTTTATTCTCCTGAAGTAGCGACATTTAATTATTGATCTCTTGAGACAATTCTCTTGAGATAATTCAGAAGTCACAATCAATATTGGGAAATTCTTCATTGCATAAACTACTACAACCAGACCCGGCATTTAGTGTATGAGGATTTTTACCTTTGGTTCAGCCTCCGCACGCAACAAATGGTGAATTAAAATAAATAAGTCCAAATGCGTACAGGTAACTTTTCAACCAAGAAAAGATCTCCTGATAATGTTACATACAATAGCATCCCTATATCTCTCTTTGGTTCTGTCCGTTATCTTTGGCTCCACCTTGACTCACGACTCAACTGGAATGAACATATTAAAACTAAGCGATAACATCTCAACAGACGCCACTGACTCTTATACAGCCTTATAAACAGGCGCTCACTACTCACAATAGAAAACAAACTGACCATCTACAAGACCATAATACGACCAATCTGGACCTACGGTGCAGAACTGTGGGGTGCCGCTAAGCCTTCCAATATCCAACGAATACAATACTTTCAGTCAAAAATTCTAAGAATAATTGCTAACGCTCCATATTATGTGTCCATAGTAAACTCCAATTTTATCCTAATATGCCCAATCCCTGTAATCGGACTCCAATCCTTACAATCCTCCCCAGCGACTAAAACGGAGATGGGCGATTTCTCCTTGCACAGTATGATCATTTATTTATTTTATTGTTTATNTGCATCATTATGTTTCCAATTGTCGTATTTTTTTCATTCAAATTTTTTTTTCAATGCTTTCATTTAAATATTTCGACATCCCTGAGAGGATAGAAGATGACAGATAGAGAGAATGTGATTAAGTTAATTTTATTTAAGTTTTTAATTTATTTATTGTTCATAACCGTCATTAAAGTACAAGATGCCAACAGAATGTAATAAATAAAGGAGAGTTTTTTGACCGTAGATATTATTATTAGATGATTTTAGTTGGATCACGCAACACACATAGACAAATATAAATATTCCAATCTTATTACTTATAATTCTCTAGCACCTAGATGTTACGGCCTTCCCAAAATACACAAACCAGATAATCCCCTTCGCCCCACTGTCTCCAATATTGGCAATAAGCTCAGCAAATTTCTCCTTCCATCCTTACAAATTCTGAGCCGACAAAACCATTATGACATTAAAAACTCATTTGATCTGAAAACACAGCTGGGCTCTTTAATTATACCTAAAGGGTACATACATTCTTTGCTCCTTAGACGCCGAATCCCTCTTCACTAATATACCTATGGACAAATCCCTCCAAATAATTGACAAACATTGGAATACAATCTGAGACCATACTACACTATCCCGGTCAGCTTACCTAGAGTCCCTTTCCCTTTGTTGTACTTCCGGGTATCTCCTATACCAAGGTAAATACTACAACCAGATTAACGGTCTGGCTATGGGAAATAACCTTGCTCCCGATATTTCAAACATCACGCATTTGACATGAACCCTATGAACACAAACGCCTTTTATCTGAAACCGTTCACATTAACTTATAACACTATCCAGTTAACGACAGAACGGACAGAAAAATTTCTCAACTTATTCAAACATTTTAAACATTCTAAAAACTCTCAGCCCTCCTTCTCAATAAACCTGTCAAACATTTTTCCCAGTACCAAAGTTACCTATTTCCAATAACACCCTTCCTTTTTTCCTTAGTCCTTTTTATTGCCTTCCTTTTGAAACAGGCTGCTTTCCCTTTGTACCTTCCGCCTCTTATCTCCCCCCCCCCCACCATTCCACCACCCGCAGTGTCTTTCTCAAAAATTATATTTACCTCTCAGTCATGGAAATGTGAACTTAGGGACAGGACGTCCTCTCTTGTCTTAATGATGGGCAGGTGTGGTCAATTACTGTTTTAATGTTATTTAATTATTTTTTTAATAAGTTTTCTGCTTTTTTTTTAAATTTTTTAAAATTCTTTCACATATCTTTCTAAATTCATTCTTTTGATATTCTGTATTATAATATTGTCAAATATTACTCAATTCTCATGACATTGTATTTCTACAGTCCTGAAGGTGGCTTACAATGTGAGCCGAAACGTTGGCAGTTAATCTTTAAAAAAAAACCACTTTTTTTTTATACTTGTATATTTTTTTGTGGATCTACCTTGACCGAACCCCAATTAAAATCATCTAATATTTGTAATAAACAAAGATTTATTAAAAAAAAGAAGAAAAATCCAGTCCTCCTATCCGGCAGGCAGTAGATTTCTTTACTCCAATTTAATGGACAACATAGGGGTTTGGGTGGATGTAAGATAACAGCCTCTTTCCAGGCCACTTTTCTTTCCATCCTACCATAGTAGGCCATAACCCACGTGATACGGGCAGTAACTATGAAGATAATGTCTAGCTATATACTGAGTCAAGGCCCAAGGTTAAGGTTAAAGAAGAAGCAACTGGTAGGGAGGCCAAATAATGGAGGAAAGAAAGAACTGGTTTTAAATTTAGAAGGTTCTAAATCAAACGGATATATGGGGGGCTAACAACGTCCTGATCTTTAAAAATGGAGAAATAAGAATCTAAATATCCTCTTAACCGAAAAAGTAAGCTTTTAGGATAAAACCGGAAAAAAGTTATCCACATAAGTAGATCACTTTCTTCCTCGCTTCTATCGTGGCCTCTACTAATAATAATCATTTTAGTATCGACAGAATAATCACTTGCATTGATCGTACTTTATTCCATTTGGTAAGTTAGGAATAATAAAGTAGAAAAATATATCATACTTGGTTTATACCATTGTACATATTTATATATGTACAAAGCAAGTACTGAAGTATATTTCTGTTATGTGTGTCTTAACTGGGACGAAAAAATGGAGTTAATAGATATTTTGTGTGTCAATTAACCAATTATCTAGAATGTTATTCAATTTATTAAACATATATTTTGGAAGAGATATGTATTGAGTCTTATTAGGATCTACATCTTCAATGGCCTTATTCTTAAGTCCTTACTCTCACAAAGATCCTTTCCTCAGCCAAATCATCCTCTAACGGTACAGGTTACTGCAGGTGTCCTTTAAGGAAGTGTCCTTCTTCCTTTACTTTTTCAATTTTTGCATCCGATATTTTAACAGATCCTGTATCCGTAATAACCACTTTTACCGACGACTCAAAATTACTTTCCTTCTCCGCCGAAACAAATGTAGGTTCAAATAATCTCCAAAGAAAGAGTTTGTGCATAAATGAAAAATGAAGGAGAACGTCTCTAAAAGTAGATTCAATTCTGTCCACCTGTTTCTCTCAATGACACGATCTAATAAAATTATTCTAATAAAGTGGGCTTTCTCAGTTGTCTTGACTTTTTTGGAATCTACACACTATAATAAAAATAATTGAACTTAACAAATGACACGAACTACTTAGAAGACTATTACGACCTTATTCAAAACTAATCAATGTTTTCAATAAAACAAGCTTAAATTATTCAAATTGATACTAAACCTATCTGGACTTACGGATTTGAACTTTAGGGTACAGCCAAGCAATTCAACCAAATTGTGTATTCTTAAAGCTCCTTATTATGTAACAAATGCTACCATCCACAGTGGTCTGCAGATTCCAACAGAAAGATAACTTGATAAACTCCGTTCCTCCAAATTTCATTACAAACTATTCCAACGTCCTAACCCACTCGGTTAATAATCTCTCTAAAGGACTCCTGTAAATCTTCCCTTTCACATAAAAAGGCAGTGACCAAGAATTTTCTAGGAACATTTTTATTTAATGGCCTCCACTAGATAATATAGTAAAAATACAATTATTATTTTTACTTTACTATTGTATTATATACAATGTACAATATTTTGTTATTTATGTGTATTTCATTTTTTTAATTAGTGCCAATTATTACCTTTAAAGTGCTAGGAAGTAGTTAGCTTCTACTCTCCAGTTCAAATACAGTGAATATTATAATTTCGTGAAACAATTTACATATTGTAGATGCATAAAAATCATAACCCTTCCTCCTGAATCTTTATTGCATTTTATTGCAAAAAAAATAAAAGATCTCTGTATGCATCAGTATATAATTGCAATTTAACAAAAAAAAAAAAAAAAAAAAAAACAACATTCTTCCTTACATTAGAAAAATAATTTTTAGTTAGGGATGCCAAATTCTATCCTGATGAGATTTAAATATGTGATAGAATATGTTTTATTTTAATAACATTTAATGATATTTTCTAACTGATATTGGCTCTTTGGTTTGTAAAGTCTTGACCTCTCTAACTTTGACGGGTATTAAAATATCCTTAATTTAAGGCTGTTAGAGCCAGTTGAAAAAGTTCCAATCACTATGATGGGAGATACATTATGTCCTGTGCATATCAGAAGTTATTTATGGGATATTCTACATAATTAATGATTCAATAATATACATTTTTTATTACAGCTATTTATTTTTCCAAAAGCCTTTGAACTGAAAGGATCAAGATATCATTAGTAGATCACATTTCACTTAGAATTAATTAATTCTGGAAGATGGTACTTCAAGCTGTAACCATACGCTGTAGGCTAAATACGAGTATACATCACACAGATCAAATAAATTTCTAAATTCTCAGACAATATCTACTTTTACAATTCCCCTAATAAAAGTATTTTTAGTGAAGGTTATAAGCTGCCATTGCTTGAATATAATCTTCTTCTTTAACAGATTCACTTGTTATTAGGAACATGTTTTACTAAAGTTCTTTGGAACAGGAATATTTTACTTTTCTCGTACTTTTGAAGTGACTCTGACATCATACCAATAGATAGCTAGTTTATGTGGTCCCGAATACAATAGTTTTCAGTCATTATATGATTACTCTTAAACTGAGTTCGACAATAGTCATTCTTGAGAGAGGATGTGTATTGTCTGCCATGATTCTGTTTCTTTTGAAATTAATTTAATTATTATTTATTCATCAAACTGGTCTTAGTTAAAGATGTAGCCAGTCTGTTAAAAATTGCTGGCTTTTGAGTAAAAACCATGGAGAAGTAAAATAAAGCAAGTGAGAGGAAAACACAGTTGTTATCTGCCTACTTAGACTATCAGCTAGACACATTAAAATAACTATAATAACTGTTCCCAGTCCCCGGCTTAGCGATAAAGAGTAGTAAATATATACCATTTAGTCCTGTCTATTGATTTATACATGGGAATCTAATGTATAGGAGAATTGAACTAATAGAATTTTGATAAAATCTAAGATTTCTTCTGTGCATCCTTTAAAGCAATGAAGAATAAAAATAAATGAAGATTGAATTAGTGCAATTTTTGATTATGGATCCATGAAAGTGTGCACAAGACATTGGAGAGGTTTGATGCCTGAAAAGAAAATAGATACCTGAATATCTGAGAGATAGTAGGAAATTTAACTGTGGAAGAACTTGACGGAGTACGGGAGAAGCAATTCATATTGGCTGCTTGTCAGGCCTGTGATAGAGGGTTTTCTCACTAGTGGTATGAGGGTGAGAACCCTTCCGAGTACGACTTTGACGGGGGACCAATCCCCACTCCCAGTCCAGACTAGGAGCAGAGGGGACCAGAATTGGTGGCTGGCTGCTTGTCAGGCCTGTGATAGAGGGTTTTCTCACTAGTGGTATGAGGGTGAGAACCCTTCCGAGTCCGACTTTGACGGGGGACCAATCCCCACTCCCAGTCCAGACTAGGCGCCGGGCCCGGAGCAGAGGGGACCAGAATTGGTGGCTGGCTGCTTGTCAGGCCTGTGATAGAGGGTTTTCTCACTAGTGGTATGAGGGTGAGAACCCTTCCGAGTCCGACTTTGACGGGGGACCAATCCCCACTCCCAGTCCAGACTAGGCGCCGGGCCCGGAGCAGAGGGGACCAGAATTGGTGGCTGGCTGCTTGTCAGGCCTGTGATAGAGGGTTTTCTCACTAGTGGTATGAGGGTGAGAACCCTTCCGAGTCCGACTTTGACGGGGGACCAATCCCCACTCCCAGTCCAGACTAGGCGCCGGGCCCGGAGCAGAGGGGACCAGAATTGGTGGCTGGCTGCTTGTCAGGCCTGTGATAGAGGGTTTTCTCACTAGTGGTATGAGGGTGAGAACCCTTCCGAGTCCGACTTTGACGGGGGACCAATCCCCACTCCCAGTCCAGACTAGGCGCCGGGCCCGGAGCAGAGGGGACCAGAATTGGTGGCTGGCTGCTTGTCAGGCCTGTGATAGAGGGTTTTCTCACTAGTGGTATGAGGGTGAGAACCCTTCCGAGTCCGACTTTGACGGGGGACCAATCCCCACTCCCAGTCCAGACTAGGCGCCGGGCCCGGAGCAGAGGGGACCAGAATTGGTGGCTGGCTGCTTGTCAGGCCTGTGATAGAGGGTTTTCTCACTAGTGGTATGAGGGTGAGAACCCTTCAGAGGCCGACTTTGACGGGGGACCAATCCCCACTCCCAGTCCAGACTAGGCGTCGGGCCCGGAGCAGAGGGGACCAGATTTGGTGGCTGGCTACTTGTCAGGCGTGTGATAGAGGGTTTTCTCACTAGTGGTATGAGGGTGAGAACCCTTCCGAGTTCGACTTTGACGGGGGACCAATCCCTAATCCCAGTCCAGACTAGGAGCAGAGGGGACCAGATTTGGCGGCTGGCTGCTTGTAGGGCCTGTGATAGAGGGTTTTCTCACTAGTGGTATGAGGGTGAGAACCCTTCCGAGTCCGGTTTTTTATTCTCCGTTTGCTACTCCATTGTTGTTATAGAAAACTAAAAGGAAGACATTTGACTAAATGCTTTTCGTATGCGTCAGAAGTGGTAAAGACGACGACGGAAACCGGCAATCGTACTCCATGTGACAGAGTAGAGGGATTTTTTCTAATCGGAGAGAAGAATTGTCCAAACTACTTTAAAACCACTCAACTAATCCAGCTTAATAACACAAATATTATAATAACCTGCAGCACGGGACTTCCCTTAAAATTTTCTTTGAAAACTAATAAGCATCACTTTTTATAAACGAAATACAATTTACATCTTTCAACAGTAATATATTTATTTTTATCTTCTGAATGAATCAGAATTAATGAAATATATATTTTAATATATA
>KZ809125.1:89753-101696 GCA_000696205.2 Oncopeltus fasciatus | reverse complement strand
AAGTATATATATATATATTTTTTTTTTTTTATATTTGTTTATTACATTTCAGTTAATATGACAGCATTTTTTAGTTTGATTAAAATTACGAAATAAAAATATCAAAAGGGAGCGAAGATGACCGATGACAACACTCTCAAATTAATTACAAGCTAAGTTCCCAGGAGGTCACGTGGCCACCTTCGTTTGAGGTGAGGAGGAGGGCTGTGAGGATTGGAGTCCGACGAAAGTGATTGGGCATATGGATTAGCGGTAAATGGGAACTTGTCATTGAAGAGTGTGAAGCGGTTGGAGATAACATTCTATATTCTGCAGAGAGGTGGAAGTCGTGGAGACTTGTGACAACACAAAATACCCCGTTCTAGGCAATCACGTATAACAATGGAGACCTGTATCAGAATATGTCCACCAGGGTTCTATTGTCCTGTTGTGATGTCATGTAATAGAAGATCATGTACGTAATCCCATAACCATTTAGCCATTTGTAAATGATTATCACACTTGTGATCGGTGAAATCTAGGATGCCTTATGTGATATCTGAAATATATCACTAGATTTGGTGATCGAGGGGTTTGAAAATAGGGTACTCCCAATTAAACAGAATAAAGCAGAGATTATGTCCCTCGCTGAAGTAAACTTTGTACTGTTCTAGAATACTTCCAAAATAAATGTATTTTCAAATGAAGAGTTTATGACCGTAGAGATTATAAGTAGATTTTTTTATTTATTGCGAACCATAAACATGTGATCCAGGTGACACGATGTCCCTTCACGCCTTTACAATAGCACTGAATATGGCTTACAATGTGAGCTGAACCGTAGATAATTAAAAGATACATATTTTTTTAAATTGTATTTTTTGGATCAATCTTGAACGAATCCCAACAAAAAAACATCTACTCATTGCTCAAAAAGAGAGTTTGTTGACCGTAGATATTATTCTAAGATGATTTTAGTTGGGGTTCGGTCGACCGAACACCAACTAAAATCATCTGAGTCTACTCATTGGTGTATTTTTCTTTTTATATATGACCACGTCACATGGAATATTGTTTAGGCGAGCCTTTATAATCGTTAAATACAGAAACAAATGCGGTATTTAGCCTTTCTCTTCTAAAATTAGAATGAAATTCGTTTTTGAAAGAAATTAGACAAAGGAGAAGGAGATACAGAACAAGATCAATTTGGTACATAGTATCTAATTATTAGCATGAGGAAAATAACTTATAATATTGGTGGAAATTGGAAGATAAATTAAAGGTTGAAACATAATTTCTCTAACTTTTATGTTCTTTAAAATTAAAACAAAACCACATGCCAAAGACGTCGTTTAACATATAACTATTTTATGATTTAACGTGATTTCAGATGTTTGTACAAACAATACGAACAATTATAAATTATCTTATTGGTTAGAATAATGAATAATTAACGGTTATGTCTTAATTATAGCACCATAAATATTTATTTGTAATCTAAACTTTGGTAGAAATATATTGTAATAGTGCTTTATCATCAATCGTTCTTCAATCCTCTGTCTGTTCTATATTTCTCCATATTAAAACTATTATTGAAAAATCCTTTACAGACTAAGGGAGACATAATGAAGGGTTGTGTGAAGTGAGGGGGAGAGACGCGCCCCAGTTCGAACACCACTAATCTATAGGTGGCAGTGACTTGGAAGCACTCCTGGAACTGAGGCTAATCTTAATTGCCAAATCTCCTGACGGCCCCACCTGACTTATCGGAGATCCAGCCCAGCTGATAAGATGGGGAACAGCCTCTTCGATCGTATAGGGGGCCTGCCAGTCCCACTTACTGCCCGTCTACAATTTTACAGAAACTCTTCATATTTGGGCCCTGGATATCTGATTACATAGTCTAAATAGCAATCATACCGCCTAATTCAGTGACTGAGCGGCATTTAGTTGGTTTCAGATAAATTAGAAAACTACCAAGTCAATTATGATAATATTAGTTTTCTAATAGAAGATAAAGCACTTAATTACCTCTGAAAAATTCATCAGACCCCCCAGGAAAAAGCTTGTGTTTTGCATTTATAAAATATCCAAACACATAATATAAATTAAAAAAAAAAAAAATTCTAAACTTCATTTTGCGTCTATTGCAGACTAAAAACCTTTCCCCCTGTCTTAATAATTCAGATAATATACACTGATATACTCACACACACTATATACATATATATATTTATAATTTATTAAAAAGTCGCTTCAACGAAATAATGTGAATAAATTTAGAAAAAATTGATTATATTACTTTATGAAATGAAAATTAGCTATGCCTTTGCCGACTGCTAGTTTAGGCGTAAAGAATATAGATTAATAGTCTTATCAATCTATTTTCTGCTTTATAATTTAAATCAATTTTTGAAGTTCAAATGGGGAGTTTTTAGCCGTGGATATTATTCAGAATTTTTTGGGGTTTGGTCAAGGTTGATGCAAAAAAATATAATTTAAAGAATTGTATTTTTTAAAAATTATCTACCGAAGAGGCGTCAACTGGATCAAATCTTCATGGCTGAGTCATGCAAAAAAAATTCATTAAATTGTATAAATACCAAATTTATTGTGGTATCTAATCCCTCGTTCAATCTAATCCCTCAATTAATGCAAGGGAACAGAATAAAAATCTTACAGTCCCAGCCAGGACTCGAACCTGTATCTCCTGCTATCCGGGCAAGCGCGTTAGCCATTTATATCACCAAAACTAGCCAGATAAGTTATTAAATTCCCAGCACTAGTGTCGAGAGTCTAACCTTCGGGAAAGACGAATTCGTCGTCTTATGCTCGGATGAGCTGACATTGTCTAGCTGTTTAATTGACTCTCGTTATTTACTTTTTAAATTTTTAATTTTATAAATATTATTTTCTTGTAGTTCACTATTCGTCTTTATTGTAGGTTAGACTCTCGACACTAGTGCTGAGAATTTAATAAGTTATCTGGCTCTCCTGGTGGCATAGGTGGATAACATGCTTGCCCGGCAAGCAGGAGATCCAGGTTCATTCCCTGGCTCGGAAAGTTAGATATTTTATTCTATTCCCTTGCATTAATTGAATTAAACTGTATATTGTATTCGAATAACTTTGACCGTACCTGATGTATAAGTTAACTCAAGAAAGGTTTTATTGAACATTAGAACGATACATAATTGGAGAGAATGATACATTGGATACATTGAGATAGAACAAACATAGCTAACTAAAAGTAAATAAAAGAGAAAGTTGCGCATATAACAATATAAATAACATATGGAAAGTTAAGTAACAAAGTGACGTAACAAATCTATCACAGTACCCCAACAAATTCTCTAATAAAAGTTTAACTTTTTTCTTTCAATTGACAAGGATCATTCACTTCAAGTTTCATATAAATCTATTTTAGATTTTCAATTTTTAAGGTTTTACTACAATGTGTATGGCGTGAATACAAGAAAAAATATATATTTAATTTACTAATTTTAATGCAAAGGGAACAGAATAAAAAATCTAACTGTCCCAGCCAGGACTCGAACCTGGATCTCCTGCTATCCGGGCCGGTGCATTTACCAATTATGCTACCGGGACCAGTCTGATAAGTTATTCAATTCCCCACACTTGTGTCGAAAGTCCAACCTCCGAGGCCGATGACTGTATCGTCTTATGCTTGGAGGAGCTGACATTGTCAAGCTGGTTAAAATGACTCTCGTTATTTACTTTTAAATTTTTATTTCATATTTTTTTTGTGGTATTTAATCCCACGTAAATTTTACTAATTTTTAGCGCAAGGGAACAGAATAAAAAATCGACACTTCGATTCTCGGAAAAAAGCAATAGTTAAACATTTAAACAAAATTCTCAATCCCTCTTCCTTCAATGTTTTCCGTCCCATATCTATTCTCCCTATCTTTGCAAAACCCTCAGAAAAGTTGTTACGGAAACAAATGTCCTCTTTCTAAATTGCAAAAGCAATGCTCCTAGATTCCTTCCAATCCGGTTTTCGCCCTGACTTTTCTACCCAGACTGCTCTCATAAGAATGTCTTCTGACCTCCAAGCTGCAATTGGTCAAAGAAAAATCTCAATCCTTGTTCTCCTTGATTTCTCAAAAGCCTTTGACACGATTGATCACTCCTGTCTACTTTCAAACTTAAACACCTTTCCTTCTCCAACAATTCTCTTTTTTGGTTTCATTCATTCCTGTCAGGCCGATCCCAAGTAGTTTCTATCCCCGAAGCATCTTTATCTTCCCCTTTTCCTATTACATCCCGCGAATAATTGCATATTCAGAACTACCCACATCCCTCCTGTACTGTCCAGGAGCTGTTTAAACTGAAATACATACTTCCTAGTAACACTTACCTTATCCTTAAGACTTACTTATCCAACCGTTTCTTTAGGGTTCGGCAAGGATTAGATTACTCCGATTTCTACCAAGTGGATTTTTGAGTTCCTCAAGGTAGTGTGCTTGGACCTCTGCTATTTATCCTGTACACTGCTGACATCCCTACCCCTCTAAGTACCCTCTTAGCTCTATTTTCGGACAACATAGTTATCCTATTTTCCCATCCCGATCCTTAAAGTATGGGGATAACATACTAAAATTAAAAGACAAGAACTCAATCGGCGATATTGACTTCTATACAGACTCATGAATTAAAACTCCAATCTTACGATAGAAAAGAAACTGACGCTCTACAAGACATTATTAAGACCAATTTAGACTTACGGAGTAGAAATCTTGAATGCCTCCAAGCCTTCCAACATCCAAAGAATCCAGTCCTTTCAATCCAAAACCTTCAGAAAAATTGCAAATCCTCCCTATTACGTATCCAATTCATCCCTTCACCACGATCCTAATATCCCTTCTGTTCAAGACCTCATTTCTTCTCGCGTCACCCTTTTCCTCAGTAAACTGACATACCCTCCTGATCCACTAGCACAGACCATGTCTTCCAACTCCAACCTCTACAACCCTCTCCGTCGACTCAAACGAAGATGGCCTCTTGACCTCCTGGGGACATAGCCTGTAAATAATTTGAGAGTGGAGTCATTGATCACCTACTCTCCTCATGTGACTTTCATTAATGTAATTTATTTTTTTACTATTCATTGTAATCAAATTACAATATGTTTTGATTTATTTTTAACAGAACATTATATATAAATAAAGATTATAAAAAATATTTTAAAAAAATTTATCAAGCATCAAATTTCAGATAAATCCCTAATTCTGATTATGAGATTTTACCGATATGCACACTGAAATTATCTTTATTATGTTAAACTCAGTCTATTTTAAATGACAGTAAAGGATTTAGGGTAATATTCCCACTGCTGATTATTTGCCCTCTGCAAATAAAAGTTTAAAGTATTTATATAGTTATTAATTTTATTATCTTAATGGTTGAGTTACAATATTATAATTTCAATATTTTGGTCTCCTGTAAGGGAAGTGTAATTTTTTTATTTGAATGTTTGGCTGCAATTAAAGTCATACATATTTAATAAAATTGTAAAATTGGCTAAAAATTATTAATATACATAATAAATTTTAAAATTTTGCTAAATAATTTAGCTCATCCCATCTTTATGGGAAGTCAACTTCTTTCTTCATACAGCACAATTTCAATATGAACATCTGGCATCCCCTACTGACGAGAACAAGAGGAAGATATCCGCGGCGATAATCTTTATAAACGACTCACTGACAGGCGGTCCCTCCAGTGGGGGTCTTTATCTCTGTGGGGATGAGTAAGTCAGTTTCACTGGCACTGATAAAACTAATGGTCGTGAAACGACAACAGTCCGATGAGGGCTGAGGCGGCAAGACAGATGGCAAAAAAATATAATGTGATAGGCCTGGGACTCGGGGGCTTAGGGGTTATCTGCTGGAGTACTAGGGCAGTCAATACCACCCCATTGCAAGTTTAAAACTATTTATAACTAACAAATTTTATAAGCTCTGCATTCTACGTTTAATCAATTGATATTCTCAAGTATTACTTGCATTCCTAACAATTACTTGATAGGTTATTTGGGACTTTAAAGAGTGGCCAGCATTATACATTTTATTGATAGATTACTATGTTACAATGCCAATATATGAAATGTTTCCAACAAGTTGATATACATTACTCTTTGGTAGAAAAGTTGAGTAGGTTAAACTCCTTTATTTATTTATTTTTATTTATTTTTATTTTTTTTGGGGGGAGGGGTCAGGAAGAGGAAGGTTGAGGGTCCCATGATCCAGCCATGCTGCCTCTATTCCATCCCCTCGAGTCTGCTCCAAGCATGAATTCCATGATAAGATTTCACTTGTAATGTACACATTACAATAGGATTCCACTCCATTTCCAATGAAGTAGGGAAAACGGAATAAGTATTTCTCGTCTTCAAGTCCCTTTATTAAGCTCCAACATTGATGTAGTGATGTTTATCCCAAGTATTCATCATATACATATTCACGAATATGTTAAATTTCAATATAATTATCACAAAAATATAATACTGAATAATTGGCTTTTTTTAAAACAATTTGGGCATACCAAAGCCGGTTGCAACTATAACCCGCGGTGCGTAAAATGTGGCGGTCCGCATCACACCAGCAACTGCCAAAAGAGACGGGAGGAACCTGCTACTTGTGCCTACTGCTCCAAAAACTATCCTGCCAGCTACAGGGGCTGCGATGTATACAAGCAGATCAAACAAAAAGTATACAATCAAAGAGTATCATCGCAGCAACCTGCAACCCAAACTTGCGCCCACCTTCAAGAATCCTCCAGACAGGTGTCACTTATCGATCTGTCATCCAAGAACAGAAGCCATCAGAGAAACCCACCCAGGCGGGCCCACAACCCAGGGCTAGATCTCTATCTCGAACTAGACGCCAGCCTCACCTGCAACAGCAATCTCAGCCACAGACCTCGTCTCAGCCTCCACCTCAGCCTCAACCACGTACGTCACGGCCAACCACCTCACACATCCCTCCTCCCACCGCCAATTCAGAACTACAATATGTGAGCAATATTTTAACACAACCGCATTGTTTTCGAGAAAATACTGTTGAAACGAATGATGCTTTCCATTGAACCCTTTAATATCCTCCCAAATCATCAGTTCCGCTTCAGAAGTAAGTATTCTACTGTCCAGCAAGTGTTTTGCGTCGTAGACTACATCTCCTCTTCCCTTG
This sequence comes from Oncopeltus fasciatus, assembly GCA_000696205.2. Taxonomy (NCBI): domain Eukaryota; kingdom Metazoa; phylum Arthropoda; class Insecta; order Hemiptera; family Lygaeidae; genus Oncopeltus; species Oncopeltus fasciatus. Next base: position 94,506 of record KZ809125.1, on the reverse strand, counting down.
AGCGCAAAGAGTACTGCCCAGGAGCTTTTTTTTTTTATGTTTCCCAAGCATTTGATAGAGTCTGGCACAGTGGTCTCCTGTTTTAACTGAAATCCATACTTCCTAGTAACGCTTACCTTGTCCTTTAGTCTTACTTGGAAGTTCAGAGGACTATCCCGCCATTGGGATAGTAGTTGCAGGAGCAGCATACCAGCAATACATCAAGTCAATGAATTGGACTCAGGTAGAAATTTCGACAAATAAGTAGCATTTTGTTGTTGTTGTTGTTCACGTAGGCTTCGACGGTCGTCAGATGTATTTACCGTTTCCTCTTCCGGGTTTGACCGTGTCAAGTTGTTGATAGTTGCCGAGCTTTCGCACATCATGTGATGGCTTCTTCAGGGCTGAATAGAGAATGTTTAGCATTTTGCACTGTATCGAGCCTGAGTAATGAACGGATCGTATTTTCGTTCGTGCCCCAGAGGATTAGCATAGCCACATCACTTTGTCTCTGACTGAGTACAGACGCATCTTAATATACTTCTTTTTTTTTTCCTCATGACAGTAACCCTGCCATAATGGAATTTAATTTGTACATACCATACAAATATTGTATACAGTTTACATGTATAGTAAATAATTAAATTAATTGATTTTAATATGCAATTAACAAAAAAATAATAAAACAAACAGTAACTAACAACTAAAGAACAAAAGATTGAGAAANTATATATATTGGAAATAGTTACAGTCGATTTTAATATACAATTTACAAGAAATGATAATAAAGTAAATAATCATTAACAACTGAAGAACAAAAGAACGAGAAAAGAAGTATAGCAACAAAATGGAATGAATGAATGAAATGAAATAAGAACTTGGAAATAAATTAAAAAATATGAACAAGAAAACCTATTATACTTTATATACTTATTATAGGTATATAGTCGAGAAAGGGACGATGTTGGAGGAAAGGATGTACCCACTGCAAATTAATTCTGTGATGCAGTCTTTTCTAACCATTTTGAAGCTAGATAGTTATATGTCTCTTTGAGTCTGGATTCTTGTAAACATTGTACGTATGCTAGAATTTCCCACAGAAATTTTGCATATGTTTTTAATGTGTGTCTTATTATGATATAATTGTATGTAAATTACATTGTATTATACGCTTAGAATAGGTCTTATGTATTTCGGTCCAATAAAAATTGAGAGGTTTTAAGAATGGCTTAATTTGGCTTGTTGTCACAGTAAACGAAAAAAAAAAACAAAAAAGAAAACAAAAAAACAATTGGTATGAAAGAAAGAAGAAAGAAAAAGAAACCTAAATCTGAGAAATAAGTCCCTTTGAATAACAAAGAGGTCACAACTGACAGTATAGCTGATTCTCACCTAGTTGCAACAATAAAAATAAATAGTAGAAATAAACAATAGACTAATAATATAATATGTTTTCAACAAAACTATGACAATATTTACTTATTTTACATATACAGAAATATGAGAAAAAAGTATTAAAAATATTTTTAAAAACTACAGATTGGTAGCCTAAAAGCCTTGTCAATAATTTTTTTGAACAATTTTTTTATACATTCGGTGCAAAAATATAGGCAAGTTTATTTACGATTTAGAAAGAAAATAATACAAATTTACATAAGAAGTCATGTAAATGTATGTATCGAAAGTATATATACACCCTGACTCAACGCAGTCTATTTATCGGCTGTGTTTTGCCAATAGTCCAAAATACAAGTTCTTGTAGATGTAGGAACACCAACTCAATACATTGACTGGAGGTATTGCTGGTTTGCAGCCCCTGCAACTACTATCCCTATGGCGGAGTCGTGTCCTAGGCTTTCGCGACCCATCAACTGGAGTTTCTATGAAGCCCATCAAGCAAAACCTGCATAGACTTAAAAAATTCCTAAACATTTTAGTTGAAAAATATATGTATTTAAATTTTCATGAAATTCAATCTCCGAAATTAATAAAATATTTCGTCTAACCATGAAAATACTGTTGAGTTACAATACTCTAAACTAAGTATTGTGCCCGCTACAAGGAATATACTTTTTTCAATTGGTATTGAAATTACAGGTAATCTCCTACTACTACAAGTTACCAATACTCTTGTTGTCGAACTCAATTTCTTTCTTTTTGTATTGAATAGCGAAACAGCATATCAAATATTTTTGTGGCTTTAAGACTGTTAAATAAAAACTAGAGTTTTGTTACATTCTCATTCTTAATTGTCCAGTTTCACAGAGAAATTTTTAATTTAATTTTTATTCTTTCTATAAACAAATATCTGCAAAATTTCATTTCTCTCAATGATATATTACATTTTTTTATCACTTTTTGAAGGGACTTGCATAATTTCAATTAGAAGAACTAAAAATTATGCCCTGTTCTGACAGAAACATCCCTTCAAACCGGCAGTCCTTTAGAATTTTCTGGAATATCATTAGTAAAACAACCGGGATCTATAACAGAGAGCGATGTATATCTCTTACAATCTCCTGGAAAACTAAGTATAGCAACTTCCCAGGACTTTGTAAACAGGAGGGGTAAGTAGTTAGCCAGTAGTAGACGATCGGAGGATTAGAGGAAGAAGGGGATAAGTTAATGGGGTTGTAGTACCCTTCAGATATTGCAATAACGGAGCTTCGCCCTCTTCAGCCTAACCATTCCATAAACAACGGATTCCTTGTTGCGGTTTAATTTAAATACCCCCCCCCCCCAGATGGTCTTAGTTCCTCCAAGCCCTGACGGTAGGAAAGTGGAACGGCTTTGACAGTAATTGAGCAATAAGGGGTTTTAAGCCGCCAAGGCCTATGGGTATTGACGTCAGACTAGAGCTGGGTGTTTGACGTCATCTATGCAAACAGGGAGTATTGTCTTTTGTATTTTATTTTGACAGTTGTTAGTATTAATGAAACTGATTGCTAATGTACTGAATTGGCATAACCACCCCAATGAAAGTGAAGAGATCTAGGCGCATGGATAACTACCTCTTGCAAAAAGTATAAAAACCTTTGGGTTATTTCCAATAGTAAAAACGAATTATAACTGTATGAACAGTGCGCACTGTTCCTCTTATTGACCCAGACGCTTCTGCAATCGAGGAGCACTGTTTACATAATTATCAAATGGTTAACCAATTGTAGATGAAATTAATTTTTAATAAATTATGTAGTTAGAGTTGAGCAACTTAAAAGATTTCAGAATGCAATTCGATTTTTAAAACTGTATGAAATTGAAATAGTATTCGAATAAAAAAATTGTATTTTATTGAATATTTTCTAATAAAATCAAAATCCGGAAAAATTGGTAAAGAAGAATACATCTATTACTTCACCTTATAAGCTAAGGTATAAAAGTAGAAGGATCGGAAGAAAAAGGCAAATTCGTTTCTTGAAGTTCTTTTATAGGTTTTGAGGTACAAAGGTTCTAAAAATTCGTTCTGTTAACTAAATTTAATTTTTTGTAGAATATAATCGTATACGTGAGTTACCAAGTGAATTACATTCGATTCCTCCGAGATTTTAAATACACAAAATATAAGAGATCAATCCCATTACACATGGGACATTACTTCTGGGTAAAAACTTCATTACACAGAAAAAGTGTGGGAAATAAGATTTTCTAAATTTCAATAAACATGGAAGTATTGTTATGAAGTTAAATGCCTAATTTAAATCTAAAAAAATTTTTACTCCTCAAGTTCATTCTCAAACATTTTCCTTATTAAGCTACTATTGTAAAAATGATACGAATCAACATGGTTTTATGTTCAAATGGGGAGTTCTTTTTACCGTAGATATTATTATTAGATGCTTTTTTTTTTTTTCTTTTTGGAAGGGTGGGGGGTCGGTCAAAGTATTCAAATTTTTGGATCTACACTGACCGAACCCCACCAAAAAAAAAAAAAAAACATCTAATAACAACATGGTTTTATTTTTGCTAACGTTTCGACCTGAATTTCAGGCCTTCTTCAGGGCTATGAGAATAACGAAGGGAGAAAAGGAGAGTTTTGTTGACCGTAGATATTATTATTATACCTTGATTGAACCCCAACTAAAATCATCTTAGAATAACGAAGGGAGAGAGTCACGAATTGCGTGTTCTAACCCATGATTACTGGGGTACTCCAAGAGTATATCCCGACTATCTCCTCCTCATGATCGTCAATGGTCAACCAACTTCCCAGAGAATAGAAAATTAAATTTCACACCAAATTTGACTTCTTCTAAACTTTCGCTTCTCGCCAGGTTTCTGCCGAAAAAAAAAGAATATTTCTACGCTTTGCAAAAAAATAACTTAATGCACAATTTAGAAATACCTACTGGAATGAACATACCAAAATCAAACAAAAAGAACTCAACAGACGCTTCGGACTCTTATACAGCCTTATAAATAGGCGCTCACAGCTCACATTAGAAAATAAACTGACCATCTACAAGACCATAATACGACCAATCTGGACCTACGGTGCAGAACTGTGGGGTGCCACTAAGCCTTCCAATATCCAACAAATACAATCCTTTCAGTCCAAAATTCTTAGAATAATTGCTAACGCTCCATATTATGTGTCCAAATCTACCCTTCACCACGACTTTAATATTCCTTTTGTCAAAGACCTTATCTCCACCCGCTTCAAACTCTTCATTGTAAACTCCAATTTCATCCCAATCCATTTGCCCAATCCCTGTCGTCGGACTCCAATCCTCACAATCCTCCCCGGCGACTAAAACGGAGATGGCCTCGCGACCCT
>KZ809125.1:68417-89665 GCA_000696205.2 Oncopeltus fasciatus | reverse complement strand
TTTTATTTATATTTTATCATATCATCAAATTACAAGATGTTAAGTAACAGAATGTATAAAATAAAGAATTATTAAAAAAAAAAAAATACCTTATTCCTTATAATTTTTGAAATAGATTCCCTCCAAAATCTCGGAGCTACATTTACATATGTATTCTTTCATACTAGCTTTTGGTATTAATTAAAAATTATGGAATAAAAATGTTAGAAAATTTTACACATTTTTTTCTCTACTTGTTCGTAATGAAGAAAATTATTTTAGCTTATTTTAAGTGGTATCAGGTTAAGTTTTGCAAAATTATAGTAATTCAGAATTATTTTTGAAGAAATCCATTTGCAGATGCTTTATGGCATGAATTTAGTGTAATTATGTATTATACATATCTAGTGATATTGCATTGCTGTAGCAATACCCTGGGTATGAAACATTAAACGGTCTAAAAATTTATTAAAACCGTCATCCTGTAAAGCAAAGCATGTGAGGTAATAAAGCTGTTAAATATGACACGTCTTTAACTTGGCATGGGTAGAAGGCCGAACATACTCATCTCGAAAAACTACCTGTCCGCGTATGTATCAGTGCAGAAGGAAAATATAGATTTCTATACGCCCACATATGAACATTAATGAGATATCTATAGATTAATTAGGTCAAGAAAACCACCTGAGTAGGCTTTCGCAATCAGCGGCATCGGCGCCTTGCCTGAGGCAGCAAGCTTTTACCTCACTCTTTTAACGAATTATTGGCCAGGAATAAATGGGACGTTACTAAATTAATATGAAAGTACCTAAGAGGCACGGATATGTAACATGGCTTATTGACCTGATTTACAGCATAGGCCATGGTAAAGTGACCATGTAAAAGTTACCATTTAACTCACAATAAGACGTAAATCCGTTCTTTCCTCTGGAGAACTATGATTGTAGATGAAAAGTCCAAGTAAGTGACTGGGGATGTGATGATCATAAATCTACTTCTATATATCTTCTCGCATAATCATTATAATTCGATGCCGACATTATTTTATACAAATGTGTATATGAGACAGTTTTCAGAAAACAAGGGTAACTTTTTAAGTCAAGGAAATCTCTAGAACGTGGTAAACAATAACAAGAAGGGAGTAATTTGAATATTCTTATGTGATGAACATACTATATATGTAAAAATATATGAAGATTATAAATAAATACCTTTACAATAAATCTTCCCGGAAATCTTCAGGTAGCGCTGGACATGTACTACTTGAAATAACGTCCTGAGGACTTGATACTGCAGAACATAACAGTGGTAAGTGTTTGTGGTTAATGCTCGTGATATGTAACTAAAGATATTTAGTTGTTATTAAAAAAACAACAACTGCAAACAGATTTTCCCACCTAATTAAATCAATGAATGCTGAATGAAGGGCTAGGTCTGGTACCATCATTACCCTCTCTCAGCTGTATGCCAACGATGAGAGAATTTAAATGTAAGCCATTTGTCAAAATCCGAAAAACACCCCCCCCCCCTAACACGCTCACACTTCCATACCCTCAGACAAACACACACACAAAACATTTAAGATACATAAAAAATCTGTTTTATTTATTTGTATATTTTCTAGCTGGGCAATGTTCTATGACGTAGACTCAGAGTGATACGGGTAACCTTATAACCAGACGCTAGTACGCTAAAACGCACGCACACATACACACACAAGCACCAACCAATCAGCCAAAACCTGTATTTTCGTCACTGTGTATAGAATTTATTTAATTTTATATGAAATCATACCAGTAAATATAACTACATAAAATATATGCCTTGAAAACTTTTGGGACTGTAGTTTTAAATTAAATTAGAGACCAAGTTAGGTACTTAGGTTTCCCATTACAAACGTTGTAAGAGTTTTCCATACCAACATTTTTGGTTGTTAACAGATGAGAAAGGATTATACGAAGACCTATAAATTTTGGTTGTTATATCTTATGAATTGGTTGGTATGAAGAAATTTCACATACTATATTAAAAGTAAAATGCAATTCTTAACTCTTTTTCTTGCAAAATATTTACGAAAACACGGTTTAAGAAATAAATTTACTACATAAACAACTTTGGCTGAGAGCATTCTTACTTCCTTCCTAGCAATTCGAGAGTCGAAAAATTGTGGTAGTCTAACTCTGACGTTTCCCATATTCCCCAGTCGGCTTCTTATGAAATATTGGGGTATGAGACTGTGGAGGTTTATATATATATATATATATATATATATTATTTTTTTAACTCAATAAATTACTGAGAGAATTTCAATGAATTTAAACTTCTTATTACATGTTCTATGAGAAGAGGAGAAAGAAAGAAAAAAAAACAATAATCAGTAACGGAATATGTGTAGCTACAAGAAAACAAGAGAATGATTAGCCCTATATGAGGAATTTCAAGGACATATTGCACTCCTCTACCTCTCTTACTCAGTAAATAATGCACTGGTAAATAATGCAAAGCCCCAATATGGCCCCTCAGTCATGTATTACTCCCAGCACAATATATATGCAGGTATAAGCAGATAAATAATCGCTCTAGTAATTGAGCTAAGAAGAATATAATTGAGAAAAGCAGGCAGTGCCTTGCTGACTCAAGGTGGCAGAGGAATACAAATGAGCTATGTGCAAACTTGGTGCGCTAGACTTCTTTGATCCTCACCTTTCTCATTAGTAAGACGTGTAATAATACATAGCTCCTTCCCCGACCTCTTCTCTGTCATTTCTGAAACCTCTCTGAAGGTTATCTCCATAGAGACTCTTAGGTCTCTCTCTCTCTCTCTCTATCTGTCATCTCCTTCGCATTACCTAGTTCTATATGTGTCTCACTCTTCCTATCCACTCTCATATTCGCTTATTCAACTCTCTCTCTCTCTATATATATATCTATTTCTTGTAGCCAAATTTTTGGTTTTTGTAGTTTTATTTTAGTATTCTTCAGGAATAAATATATATTATGTTATTTAAGATTATTTACACTTCAACATATATGTAGAAATCACTACAGTTATTAGAAAATATATAAATACAATTTAACCATTATATTTAACTATCATACCTTCTGTAATCCGTCTACATTGGTTTCTGCAAACCATCTTCTGTTAGCGAGCGCTTTCGGACATTATCCATCTTCGGGGCCGAATACATGTATTCACAGTCACTGTCTGTATTTAACTGCGTTTGTATTCTGTGGGTTGGTCGGGTGCGTCTTGTATAAGAGTCGTTTAGCTATAACGGTCGCTTTGTCGGCGATAAGGTCTGTCAAACGCGACATAAATGAATATTAAACAGAATTTATGAAGTTACTTGACTAATAAAATAGAGAATAATACCTGAAATACATTATTGACTTTTATGTAGTTTTTCACGGGCATGGATTGGAGTTAAAAAAAGGAAATTCCAAATGTTTACAGCCCTCAGTCTCCCATATGGTTTATCAGATGAACTAAAACGGCTCCAAACCTTCTGATTAATATGAAGACGCTTTTATAAAATTCTGCTTCCTCTTATCAAAGCAACTGTGATCCTTCTTAAGCTCCATTACAGCGCTTTGTGCAAAATCTTAAAAATCCCCATCTCATCGATTGTTAAAATGGTACTAGTCTTAAAACAACTCAGACTCATTAAATAAAAAGGCACAATGAAATACTTATCTATGTTAAGGGCTTAAGATCACTGCTATTCTAACACGCCATAACAGTTACTAATAACTAATGGAAAAGAGTTTTTGTAGACGTTTCATTTTCAGCGAGGACCTTTTAAATAGACTAATTAGTATAATTTAACTTAGTATTTAAAATTTGTATATTTTAACTTAGTATTTAAACTTATTATATTTTTAGTTTAATTAAACTATCCTTTAATCGATCGAGAGATACTGGAAATAATTTCTGGAAGATGGAAATAAATATAGTTCCATTTTGAAAAACAAAAACAAAAACAAAACCAAAAAAAAAAAAAACAGTATTCTACGGACTGAACGTAGCCATCTTACTCAAATCTTTGCGTCTCCTCCTATAATATTTATTACAGCAGGCTGATATTACTGCAAATATCAAAATCTACTACATGATGACGTCACGAAAACCCTTAGATGCACCCCCCTGTCCTCCTACCCCCGGTTTTATACTTTGGCAAGAACATTTTACCCCCACAAAGCGGTACAAAACTCCCAATCAGTGATCTAGCTCATGCAGGCTCCATACACAATTCCATGTATGTCTTGCCTGAGACCTTGGATTAAATACAACTAGCAGATAACCACTGAGGAGGACAGGAGTTTGTAGAACCATAAAAAAAAAAATCCAAAATTTACTCAACAATGGAGCATGATCAACAGTAAACACTCCCCAACCACAATTATTTGCTTATTATTCTTAGATAGCATCATTATTCCAAGTATTAATAATCTATTTGTATTTATAAAAGATAAAATTATATTTTTCTGTATTTTTTCTAATTCATATTATTTTATTCCTTTTTATATATTTATTTTGATGTTATATCTCAAATTAATAGCAGTCTACATGATTAAATTGTGCCATCAGGAAAAATCACATTAAAAAATTGGTAAGGAATACTGCTGTTGTCCTTATCAGGTTTCCTCTCCTGGTGACAGAAGATATGAATGAAATTGTCTAACTCACTTAGCATGGAAGGCCTATGCATCTCAATGGGACAATTCTGACAGAGGCATCTGAGGGTTCTTTAAAACCACTATGATTTTATAATAGGACATGGTCTGCAACACAAAACTCCTATCAAAACGAAGACAAAATTTAAAAATTAGTTGTTGTTTTTTTTCGATAAATTCCCTCCCCTTGCCAATTTTCACTAAGAAAAAGGGAAGACAAAGCTTTCCTGACTAAAATTCTCAGTTGCGTCACCTAGAATGGTTAATTCCTGTGAATTCCTTTTTTTTGCATTTTTGCAATGCAAAATCAGAGGTGGATTGATACATTAGCAATACATAAAAAACAAATGCGGGCGTTAATTGTATATCACTGGACAGGAAGGAAATAAAATGTATTTTTAAACTTTTTTAAAACTTTTTATCTTTTATTTTAACTACTCTTGTTTATTCAACGGACTCAATTTAACGCTTTGAAAATAGGCTCAATTACCGAAGTTAAAGGATTGTTTTTCTGACTTTTCCTAAGCGTCATTTCATTGTGTACAAAATTTCCTGACACTGTTCTTTTTGAGGCGCATTGTTTCTATTGTATAAGCAATTAGAAACTTCTACAAATGATAACATAGAGGGCGCATTTTTATATTATTTTTATCACAGTAAATATTGTTATTTTAGTAATGATCTTAAGTTAAAAACCCGAAAACGTTTTAAAATATAATAATGGATAACAGAAAATAGGAAACTGAAGGAATAAAATAAATTTAAGGGGAGAGAAGTGTGCTGCGGTGGTTTGCATTATTTACGGGGGGTATAAGAGTCGTTTAGCTATAACGGTCGCTTTGTCGGCGNTAATCCATTATTATTAAACATTATCACTACTTATTATTATAACATATTGGAGGGGGGGGGGGGGGGTCGTTATTGGTTGAGAGTAAAGGTGTTCGGGAAGCGAGGTTTGGCTGCTGGCCAACACCCCACCCTCAACGTTTTTGATATCTGCCTTTTTTGTTTGTCTGAGCGTCTGTGTGCCTGCTCCACACGCATGTGTATTCGTTAGAGCGCTATTCCGTGTGGATGTGCGCTTGTACGGGCACTGAAATCAACTTCTCCCGACCGCAGTTTTAATTCTTCTTGTCCGCTTGCTAGCGCTTGAAGAAAATTATTTTTATTTTGAGAGCCGTTTCATCTCGCCTCTGCTCAAGCCAAAAACCACCTCAAAACTGTGTTCCTGACAGGCTGGGGCACAAGCGTGCAAAACTGAAAACAAAAGTAATAAATTCAATGTAATCAATATTATGAATGACGAGCTCTTCACCCGGTACTCTCCTCCGAAACAGAGATAGTGTAGTGAATGTTTCAGACACTACATCAAAATGACTTATGGCCGAGAGCAGTCGGCCCATAATGTTTTTTATCTCTTCACTGAATAAATGTCAGCACCAGAAAGTATTCTGTTGGCTTACACGCATGGCTGTGGTATTTTCCAGCAATAGCGAGGTGGCAATAGCTCTCGTCCGGCGTGTACTCCCAAAGCAATAGTGTAAGAACGAAAAACTCCATTTTCAGATCATATCGTTCTTCAGGACGTGTAACATACAGATTATTGTTGCAAATCAATGTTGACAAGGGTTCTAAAACAGGTGATTTCATCCATTACCCTAATGCGGACATGTGCTTACATGAGGGCTGGTATATTAGTAATGACAAGTAAAGGCAGGTAGAGGGATCACGGGGAATAAACGGGACACCACACTAGTTCTGTTTGAACTGGACTCTGTTCCAGATTGACTGGAGTATGCACGTAGAAAGCATACCTAAGGATGGTGTTTTTATACAAGTCATAATGTTGGATTCGTTGGTAGATTCTGGGACAAGCAACGTTATTTAAACTATAAATGCAAAAGAATAGAATAAAAAATCTATCTGTCTCATTCAAGGCACGAACCTGGATCTCCTGCTATCCTGGCAAGCGCATTAACCAGTTACACTACCGAGACAGCCAGATAAGTTATTGAATTCGACTAGGGTCTAACCTCTAAGAAAGACGAACACATCGTCTTATGCTAGAAAGAGCTGACATTAGAGCTATTTATTAGACTCTCGTTATTTACAAATGGAGTTTTTTGACCATAGATATTATTGTTAGATAATTTTTTGTTGGGGTTCGGTCAAGGTAGATAAAAAACAAATAGAAATAAAAAAAAGTGTATTTTTAAAAAATAATCTACCAAAATTACGGCTTACATTGTAAGCCCACTTCAGGGCTATCCTGAAGATGAGAGAGGACGTCCTGTCCCTTAGTTCACATTTTTATCAATGTAAACGTTACTTAGGGAGAAGTAACTATGTCAGCTAAAACTTCAGTAGATAATTTTTAAAAAATGCACTTTTTTTTAAATTTGTATTTTTTTGGATCTACCTTGACCGAAACCCAACAAAATATCATTTCATTATTTACTTCTTATTTATTTTTATAAATATTGTTTACGTTGAGGTATTTAATCCCAGGTAAATTGTAAAGAATAAATGCAAGGGAATAGAATAAAAAATTTAACTGTCTCAGCTAGGGCTTGAACCTGGATCTCCTGCTAACCGGGCAAGCGCGTTATCCTATTACGCTACCAGGAGAGCCAGGTAACTTATTAAATTCCCCGCACTATTGTCGAGAGTCTAACCACCGAGAAAGAACCTGCTATCCGGGCATGCGCGTTAGCCAGTTACACCACCGAGACTGACCAGAGAATTTATTAAATTCCCGGCACTCGTACCGGGAGTTTAAACGTCCGAAAAATACGAATATATCGCTTTCAACTACACTTTTTCTTCTTTTTTATTTCAGTGTAACATGTATTACCGAGCAATATTTCTATACCTGAATTATAAAATCTGTATTAAATTACTCCAGACAAATATTTGTATGTGTGCGACCTTATCTATGTTCTCCGTTATTTTTGCACTTGAGATCAGAAAATTGACATCTACATTGATGTCGACATTGACTATTCCATATACTGCAACTTCAAAGAATAAATTTCCCAAGAAACTCTATTGTTTCTACAATACAAAAAATTGTAATTATTTCATGTTTAGCAAAAGCTTAAAAATCTCTGTGTAAGGACGGAAAGTAAAACGAAAGTAAATTTAAAGTATTTCATTTATATGTATTTGGATACAGCAAATTAGGATTTATTGCTCGTTCCTTTCATATATCAGTCAGTGTTTTAAACTGAAAACATAATGCACAATTTTGAAAATAAATTACTTTTAAATAGATAAACGTACTATTAATATGAGTATTTCTGCCCATGGAGTAAGTGAGAAATGTATCAAGGTATAAATGAGTTAAATAAAGAGTAAAATATCGAAAATTCAGTGTATTTAGCATTATCTTTAGAAATACATGTCTAAGATAACAAATGGGCAACTATATATCTATATATATATATATATATATATATATTATATTATATTATATTATATACATTATTTTATTATGTTTTGTATGTTCATGTTTATGTTTTGTATGGTCAAGGTATGACAGTTATTATGTTTTGTTAAATTCATCTTTTTAAGGTTATTTTTATTACAATCAAAGTTTTTGATAATTTTCAAAATATGTATATTTGTTATTAAAAGATATTTAATTTAGCTATTTCGGAACTGTTTGTCATTTTCGATTTAACGTTTATGAGCTTAAAGTAATACTTTACATACTACAGGTATGTTTTTCCATAAGAATACTTTTTAATATGGCTTACTTTTATGTTTATTTGATAATGGTTGATTGAATGTAAGTCCACTTACCAAACCCGTACCGCTAAATCATATGTAGAAGAAGAAGATACCACAATTACTGAAAAAATCTAATAACTTAAATTTGTAGACATTTCCGAATCCAAGAAAAAATTTTATCAACATAATTTTCTAGTTCTACTTTTCTCTGAGATATCTTGGTAGGAAAAAAAAAGAAGATTTTTAGGCATTATTATCTCTGAGCTTATAGACAAAATTCGTCATTTGTGCCAATATGTTTGGTATGAGTCTTCAACTTAGATCACCTCTTGTCAAAGGTGAATGAGGAATCAATCGGTCATCTATGGAATTCCTCAATTTAGGTAAAACAGGACTTCAAGAGTGCCCTGAAGATGGCTTACAATTTCAGCCGAAACGTCGGCGAATAATAAAAATTCACATTACCAAGTTGTTTTGGACTGGAAGGTAGTTTTAAAATAATCTGTTTTGTTTTATCATCAGCACTTTGACTGAACTCTAATACTTCATAAATTATATAACCCTACAATCAAAAACTATGTTATTGAAGAACTTATACAGTAAACCTTATAATTTTTTTTCTTGAATATTTAATTATTTTTCTTTTGAAATATTTTTAATTCATAAGATAGTTCATGAGTTTCAATAAATACCAAGCAATTTTTCATATCGGCTCTACTTAAGATTCTCCCAATTATCACAAGCTTGTTATGGGGAAAGAACCTACATCACATATCAGTGAAATGTTTCAATCATCTGTAGCCCCAGGGTCAAGCAGACTTTCAGAGCCTTTTTCTGAAGAGTTGATTGATAACACAGCATATATCTGCCGGTGGGTGGGCAGAGCTATCTATATCCTGGATGTCTGCAGTTGATGATTAGCTGATTGAGATGTACTAAGACGTAAATAATCTACTCTGTTACAATAAGGGGATTCAAGGCGAATCCCAGCTGTACCGACATATTATATGTGCTGTACCGACATGTGGACTTTCCTTTCAGAAAATACATATGAATATGCTGTTTATTAATGGGTCTCCCACAAGAACATCAAAATTCACGTTGGTTTCATGACGAGATTTAAAAAAAAAAATTAAGGTTAAAGATCAATATTTGGGTGTAAGCTAAAAATTAAAACGAAACTTGAATTAATTCTATAAATAATACAACCCTTATTTGTAAGAATAATAAATTACACTTGAAATTAATTCCCCATTATGTGTTGATGTATTTGTAAATTAAAACTAGATTGAACTGATATTTCATATTTTAATAAAATACATACAGGAACGTTTAATCATCAAAGATTAACAACTGTTATTAGATATCATTTAGCTCAGGCCCAGAAAATATTTATACATTTTTTTCAGAAATTAAGCTTAAAATTGCACCTCTTTTATGCAGGAAGTGTAAGAACTGACAATCTCAGCCATGCCAGGACTGCGAAAATTAAATTGCTCAATCTTGTATGCTGTTTTAATTTCGTATTTACTAGAATTGCATGGTCTACGTAACAGTTTTGGCTCTTTGGAAGCAAAGGTATCCCACAGTGATAGCTTGACTTGCAGTTCAGCTCAACAGAGTGGAAAACAAATTGCTCAAAAGGCAAATACGTTAGTCCTTGGAAAGCTGAATTTTATTTATTAACTAATTATTACGTGCGCACGGAAACCTATCGAAAGTTCCCAGAGAACAATTTATTTACGTCCAAGATGACTGCGATAAAAAAAAAAATGTAAATGTATTTTAATAATGGGAAGGCACAATTATATCGAGCTACTTACAGCTAAGCTTAATAAAAAACTGTAATCAAGGACAAGACTTTAACTCCAATCAGACTTGTCATCCGCTGTGTCTATTAATTCAATCTTCCTGGTGACGTCAAAGAGGGGCTGCTGGCCGACCATGTTTCCTAGGTAAGAACCACTGTCACGACACTTTGGACAGGTGGATGCTCCTGCAAAGACTCCACTGCCAACGTTCCTGGGGAAACTGGAGGCTCCAAATGTTCAAGGAGTGTGCAGGCCAACAACAGTCTGCCATTGCAATATAGGAATGGAGGAGCCACACTCTCGCAGGGAGATTGTCAAAGGACACAGATACCAGCACATTCCAGACTCTGCGAATACCGGATAGATTCATGCCCAAAAGACTTGCATAGTGCCTGGATGGACACGTTTCATTGCTGACTGCGATAATTTCTGCAGTACACCTGATGCCTGTGCACTATGCCAGAAAACATTTCTGCCAATTAAGTAGCGAACTAGGAAAAATCTAAAACAAAATGCAGTGCTTAAGGGGCGATCACTATGACTACCTTTCACCAGACAAGTAGAACAATACTGTCATATTCTGGAGTAATACGTTCAACACAGAAGCAGTCCTGGAAAGAAGAAACTCTTATAAGTCTGTCATATTACTGTAAATTCATGACGGCAGATAACTGACTAAAGTACTCAGCTATTAAAGTGATTTTTTATTTTAGTTAGCCACCCTTTTAACCATTTATGTTCATGGAAGGAGGGGCTATCTACAGGTTGCCATCTTATTCTAAACATACATTTATTTATCGATAAAAGCTTGTCCTGGGCGGGATTTGAAAACCGCAGCGGCAGAATTGCGAGACCGAAACGTATCCCTTGGGCTTCTTTGGCTGCCCAAAGTGAATATGTATATATAATATTACATTTTATTAATGACTAGAATATTTAGGGTCTTTATAAAATATTGTACAAACGTAATTGTTAGAGTAGTACATTATGCAGAAATTATATTCTATAAACATGTCCTTAACACAATGAAAATGTATTGCGAATAAAATTTTGCTTTACTTTAATATTTATAGCTAGACAATGTCAGCTCCTTCGAGCATAAGACGATGTATTCGTATTTCTTGTAGGTTAGGCTCTCGATACTAGTGCGGGGAGTTTAATAACTTATCTGGCTGTCTCGCTAGCGTAAATTGCTATCGCGCTTGCCCGGATAGCAGGAGATCCAGGTTTGAGCCCTGGCTGGGACAGTTAGATTTTTTTATTCTATTCCCTAATATATTCTTTAATCTTTTACATATTTTTATATTCACTAACATTTTCATTTTTCAGATTTCATCGTGTCTCTTCACTTACAAGCTTTACTTATTTCTAATGTAGATTTCCTCAAGGTTACAGTAGAAGATTTTTAGCAAGGGCCTCGTCTATTAATATTAGTTCTTCTTACTTAACCGACTAGCAACATTCTCTTCTATTTTGGGTTGTAACCTCAACATGGAGATAAATGCACTCGAAGCTTGTTGAAAAGGAGACCGACATGTGGGCAATCAATGAAAGCGATCAATGTCACTGATTTGGTTTTTATCGACCCCGTTGAGTGTGTTGTCTCCGTTTATGGGCTAAGTGAAGAACCAATACTTGATCTATTTGCATTACTCCTACTAAAAGAAAGTAAAAGGAACATTTGGATTAGAGGCGGAAATAAATCATAGTAAATAAGGAGATTTAATTTACAAAAGGGATAGAACAATGGGCTTAAAAGGTATCCACTAATTAATTGCTCTAGACCGAACAGAGAGGTACAGTGAAAATAATGCTCACCCGCCATTGCTACATCTGTAAATTTCTTTCTTATTCAGCGGTTTTTTTTTGTTTTTTTTTTAATCCAGTAACAATGAAGATATTACGATAGAAATTGTGGTCCCACTTCGAACCTTTCTCTTCCTCCGCTGGTTCCAGCCAAAAATCAATATATCAAATTAATAAAGCTTGTTATTGAAACCCTAAATACCGAAATTGGTCTTTATATTTTATAAATAAGAAGTCCAGCCCAACAATATATTATAAGTTATTTCTTATATATATATATTTTTTTTAGGAGTTTNNNNGGAGTTTTTTTTTTAATTTGATTAAAAGTTATGGAACATTATATTATAAATATGCACTTTTTCACATCACTTATAATAAAGGAAGATATTAAAGTTTTTAATTTTGGTCTTCCTTTAAACCTCCCATTACCTAGCCTATTTTAGCCAGCTACGAATTTCTCAAATATTTTACAAAAGTAATCATAAGTACTAAATTTGTTCGCATTTTAAAACTGCTGTGTCATCTCTTTCTTGTATCTCTCCCTTACACTCACAACCAAACAAGGGTATACATAACATACCCATCATGTAAAATTCAATATCTTGTGTAACATTTTTATTACTAATTATTTATTTTGTCTGTTATCAAATAGCAACAGATAAATAAATGATTGCATGACCAGACTCGCTAGAAAATTCTAGTATATGTATACTTTTTTTTTGTGACTAATGTATCTAGTAGGCAGGGATGGAGATAATGTAAAGACAAAATCTAATATAAGTTATATCTCACTAGTTTCATTTAATCGTGATTCACTAATTAATCTACTTAAAATATTATCATTTATTTTATATAATAATTGAAATGTAGTTTTTGTCCTAATTTTACAGTACGCTGTTTTGGGAATGGCTCCTACTACTGAATGAAAATCGCTCTTTGCGAATATAAACATGGGTCTCTCTGAATTGAATATATTTTTAAACCCAAAGTCTATTGTAAAAATACTTTTGATACTTAAAAGTTCAATGGAAATAGCGTCCTGATCAAAAAAGAGATAAAAAAAATTGTAGAAAATTAATATCTAGCAGCTCTTCAGATTCAAGTTATTAATATACCCGTTTCAAACCTCTTGCCTATATTAAGCATATATTTAAAAACATGGCCTCTAATGTATATATGAGTGCGTAAGAAAGCAATGGGAGCAGGATAAGCTCCTTAGTAGGGACCATTCTTGCTGCTTGTCCATCGCTCCTTCATGAGAACTAATTCCTCAGGATGTGTTCCTACATCCCCTCCTAATCCTCGGTTAGGGGTGGAGTCCTTCCTTATCGGGCGAGAGGCGGGGTTGGAAGACCTCAAGTGTAGGCCGATAGGAAGTACGCACAGCGGCGATTTACTGGCGGGTCGGAACTTAATCTTTACTCGCCCCCCTCTCTCTCTCTGTCTGCTACATCCTGCTATCTCTCCTTCTCTCTTCTTTGGACGCTGTCCCATTACTTTCGCCGAGAGAGAGCTCACTGCTAAGGACCAGCCTGTTTCAACTGAAATTGTCCCCGACTATCTCTTTTAATTATCTCTTCTACTCATTCCGCGGATGTGCATAAATATCCATGTTAGTATCCTTCATTGCTTCGGAGTTTCTGAAGTATATAACGAATGGCCGTCATTATTTACTAATTTATTCGTAAAAAGCACATCTTTTTTTTTAAGCTACTGCAATCTTATCGGTTAAAGAACACGAATTCTCAAATAAACAGTAACACATTGTTTTGTTATATTCCAATTATAAATTGTTAAAACTGTTCCTTTTACAAAAATACATATTAAACTCCTGGACTGGCGTTAGTATTAAATGTGAAACTGATTAAGAAAATAATTTTGCAAATTCAAAATAAATGATATATCATTTTTTACCGTATGCTCTTACTCATATATATATATATGTAGATCAATGTTTTTATTTGAATTATTTACTGGTAAAAAGATATATAATGCCACGATAATAAAAATATAAGGCTTGGCTTTTATAAGCGGTCAGCCCGAGTTTCTCGTGACAAAAGGTTTAATACAGACATTAAGTATTATCTTAATTTTCCTTTCTTTTATTTTTCTTTTTTTCCTTTTGTCTTCTTCTTTTTTTAAACTAAATAAACTATAATTACCCCAACAATCACTTAAACTATAGTATTACTATCTTATATTAATTAATTTATAAATNAAAAAAAAAAAAAAAAAAAAAAAAAAAAAAAAAAAAAAAAAAAAAAAAAAAAAAAAAGGTATCTGCTGAGTTCACTCATGATGATTTAAAAAAAAAAAAACTGCTGAAGCTTCGATGGATTTTAGGGCATTTGTCATTCTTTCTGAAAGATTTTCTTTTGCTCTTGGTATCCATATCGTCAAGATCTTAATAATTTAAATTCTTTCCATCGACCATTAAAAATATGTACCTGTATTTCACATTTTCTCTCATTTTTAAATTTAAATATAAATGGTTTTAATTTATTGAAAGCCTCTCTATCTGCTTTCAGATCTGTCATAAAAAATCATGAAGCCCATCTCCATCGGTGTAGACTTTTCATCTAAAATCTGCCGTTTCTTTAGCTGAGATGTTAGCTTAAAAGTTATTGGACGATTTCCCATTCTCTTTACCACTCTAAAACAATCATTTACTAAATTATCTTGCAGATCAATATCTGCCCATCCCAGCATATCTTTAGTAACATCTATTGTCCGTTCCTCTATCTCTTCCCTGACACCTAAAATCTGCCGTTTCTTTAGCTGAGATGTTAGCTTAAAAATTATTGGCCGATTTCCCATTCTCTCTCCTACTCTAAAACAATCATTTACTTAACTATCTTGCAGAGCAATATCTGCCCATCCCAGCATGTCTTTAGTAACATCTATTATCCGTTCCTGTATCTCTTTCCTGACATCTAAAATCTGCCGTCTTTTTAGCTGAGATGTTAGCTATAAAATTATTGTCCGATTTACCATTCTCTTTCCTACTCTAAAACAATCATTTACTTAACTATCTTGCAGAGAAATATCTGCCCATCCCAGCATAACCTTAGCAACATCTATTGTATTTCCTATGTAGTATTGCAGTCTACATCCAGTACTACCACAATCACCCCGCTGTTTAAATAAATCCAAGGATATTTACACTTCCACCATACGAATTTGACTAAAACTTTACACTTATACCCTGTTTCAAAACTCCACAAATATGCAAAAATTCTAATTAAAAACCGCCTTGCCAACAACTAGCTCACTGAGAGATGTTCACTTGGCAGTCCCACATCGAACTCCATACATATACATTATGTATATACATATATATAATTTTTATTTTTATTTTTGTGTGTTCACTACACTCTTTATCCCACCTGTTATTTATTTTTTAACCTCCCTTTCAACCACTTAAAGTAATGGATAGAACTATCATACCTTCTATTATCCGTCTTCATTGGTTCCTGCATACCATTCTCCGTTGGCGAGCGCTTTCGGACATTGTCCATCCTCTTGGCCGAATACATGTGTTCACTGTCACCGTCTGTATTCAACTGCCTGTGGTAGGTATGTTATGTGTTCTGCGTNGTCCGTTCTTCCTGTAGTTGGTAAGTATGGAACTGGGCGCTTACCGATTTCAGATAGCGTACTATCTAAAACTACAAATAATTTTTACTGAATGAGCTCTAGCTTTTTCTGTATTCAAAACAGGAAGTCAAATTCGAGATTTAAATTTCGCCCTGCAAACCGCGAAGGTTTTCATTTACGGATAGAAAAATTGCTTGGGAGCAGAAAGGGGTAAACTGGGAGAAAAATAAGAACCTATCCAGCGAGAATTTTTTAATTGTGCCAGCTGCACAATTAAAAAAAAAAAAATTTGGTCTAGTTACTGGAGAATCATTACAATACCTGTTTACTTTGACATTGATGACTCTGTTCACGTAGGCTTCCACGGTCCTCAGACATATTTATCAATACTTCTTCCAGGTTCAACCGTGTCTTGGAGTTTTTAGGTGCCAAGCTTTCGCTCATCGTGTGATCGCTTCTTCAGGGCTGAATGGATAATGAGGTGACTTAAGGTGATTTGATGACTTTTCTCATCTGGAAGTCAAGATCGGATTGCTCCTCTCTTATGTCATCTGATTGATTGGAGATGGCAGATGACAACTCTGACAGCATATTGGTTGTATATTAGTGTGTTTGATGTATTTATTTACCTCTTTGAGATAAGTTTTGCTTCTATGCCTCTATTTGGAGGGGGGGGGCAGTTATATCCGACAATTATTATTGTATTATGCTGACATATTTACAAATGTGCATCACTCTCGGCCGGACTCGCTCTTCGGGTTGATTTCTCACTAAACGAAACTCTTAAATATTTCTCATAAATATGGAAGGTGGTTAAAATGTATGAGCGATGGAGATTTCTGTATCCATCTCTCCCCGCCGTCGCCGGCACCACTCCCTCACTAACTGTTTAAGGGTTGATCCTTGTGGCGTATCTCAGCGATATTTCACACATACGTCACCAACACCATACTGTCGTAAGTTGTAAACTGTCAGATCACAAATCTAGACAAAACGCCAAGGACAGGCCTGTGTAACCATACTTTGCACGAGTGAGGAACCCCAGGAGTTTGAACCAGGATTTTCCCATTCCCGGACACAGGAGAAACTAATCTTCAAGTACAACATGGTGGATTTCTTCAAACTACTGTCTTAATACAGTAAAGTGTAAACAGTCATCTCGCATGTCCATCTTTTACGGGTGATAAGAGCTTCAGATAATAGAAGAAACCAACTTATTAGCTTATTACCTTAATCCCAAAATTATCCAAAATGATAGACGCAAGAAAGGCAGTGGGAGATGGTAAAAGCTCTCAAATTAGTTTGTAACTATTTGTTGTACGAAAAAAGTGTATTACACATAAATGCTGAAAATTAATTTTTACATAATATGTATGCCATGACATCAATAACAATAATGATATTAGCAAATATTCAACAAGGTTTTCTGCAAAGTCCCCCTTTCCCTCTTCTACATTTATTTTACAGATTTTAGTCAAAATCAAATTAACTTCCAATTCTCTTCTCCTACTTCGAATCGGCGAAGAATCAAAAATAATTTATATATTCAAAAGGAGAGTTTTTTTTACCGTAGATATTATTAGTAGATGATTTTAGTTGGGGTTCAGGCAAGGTAGATCCAAAAAAAAAAAAAAATACAAATTTAAAAAAGGTGTAACAGGTACAGGACGTCCTCTCTCGTCTTAATGATAGACAGCATAAGATGGCTTACAGTGTAAGCCGAAACGTTGGCAGATAATCTTTAAAAAATAAAACCTTTTTTTAAATGTGAATTTTTTTTAAGGATCTACCTTGACCGAACCCCAACTAAAATAATAATTTATTAATATTCGCGCTATGACATCTACGCTGTACGGACTACTGAAAATGAAATTATTGGATCAAGGAATGCCGATGAAAATGATGGAGTCCTGGACTGACAAAATACTGAAAAATAAGATTGAAGAAGCATAAGGTTGAAGAATGAACTGATTGCGCTGAGGAATAAAACAAGGCATACTGCAGCTCTTCATTTCCTCGTGCTATTTTGTTAAAGTAGGACAAAGAAGAATATAAGAAATTTAGTTTTGCTTGGTTCAGTAATTTTCCTCCTAGAAATGCCTCAAAAGAAATTTCTTTTAAAACCGCAACCTGTTTGCAATTGGAAAACACAACTTTATTGAAGGACTCCTCAAGAAACACAATCACAATAATGCCTCGGATAAAAAGGTGGTCGTTACTTCTGGAGCCTACAAGAACAGGCGGTGGGAAGGAGAAGGAAGATACCATCCTCCACCACAGGATTCCACGGCGGCCACGTCACCTGTTACCTGTGCTGGTGGCGGAGAGGCACGTCCCCGCTAGGCCGCACGACAAATGGGTTGTGGCCTACCTGGGCTTGCAGGAGAAAGGAGATCGCTTCGGCACCTTCCGACATATCGCCTTCACGTGTCCTCACTTCTTCTTTTTCCCGGTGACCACAGCCACCCGGAGGAGCACGTTCTGCACCCAATATGGAGAATGGCCGGCCCCACTTGGACCAATCCGCGAAAGCCATCTTCCTTTTACTTAAATATTTTCTCGTCTTTCGTCTACGCATGAGAAAGAATGCTTGCTCTTCTCAATCCATTTTAAATAGCATTTATATAATATATAACTTAAGAAAAACTAATCCACTAAAATGAAAGTTTTAATTTTTGAAGATTATTTAACATTTATTTTCAATTTACAATTAACATGGAAATCTAGCATATATAATATGAGATACATACAGTCAATATGCCGAGTGGGGATAAAGTTATATAATGAAATATTTCATCAATATTGATTTAGTCACTGTAGAGCACAAGTATCTCTCTCTCTCTCTCTCTCTCTTCCCATCACCCAATTTGTCCTTATGTAACTCAGAACGTTGGCAAAAAAAAAAAAAAAAAAAAACCTTTTTTGTTTACAAAGCAGTTTTTAATTTTTCCGCTCCCATGATCGAATCCTTGACTAACCTCTCTTAAAATATATTTATTGGAAGAAAATATTAGTAGGTAATGGACAGAACACAAGTTCTACAATTTTCACGCAATTACTACAATTTCTAAACTATAAAATGACTCTTAATAAGTAACATTTTTACAATTTAAAGAAAATTGAATCAGCATTAGTATTCTAATTTAATTTCCAATTTTTCTATACTATATTACAGTTACTTATTTCACAATTGGTTGTGTTATAGTTAGTTCATAGATTTATTTAATCATTTAAATATTTTAGAAAAAATGAAAACCATCTCAAATTTCTTTCATAATAGATACTTCTTCACATTTCTGCATGTTAACTTTCATTTTATTATAGAATTAACTGTTAAAGCAACTTTGGCACTAGAAACATTAAACAGATTGATTTGAATCTTATAGGGAGAAAAAAAAAAAAAAAAAAAAACTATACCTCAGTTGCGGATCGAACCCGGGTCCCCTATTTTCGGGGCAGGTGCGCTAACCAACTACACCACCGAGGGAGCTGAGAATAATTTTTAATTCCCCGCACTTTACTTCACTCTGCGTCTGACCGCCAAGTATGACGAATATATTGTCCTATACTCGGCGGAGTTAAAATTGAGTGTTTTGACTATTTATTTGACTCTCGTTTGGCAAAGGGCCCACTAACTAATATTCAAAGCATAATTATAATTGTGGTAAATTTGAGATTACTTTACCACAAATATCATCATGCTTCGAATTTTACTGATTGTATCTTTGACTTTCCTTCCTAGCAAAGAAAAAATGCTAACGGTACTTTGGACTTGACAGCTAAAATGAGCCGAATAATTTTAAAATCCATAATTCTAATCCCTGGTCTTGAAGCAGTTGACGTAAACTGACAAATGAAGAGAGGCATTCCAAAGAAATTGCGCGGACGTTGTCTCAAGCGTTTCTGGCGTCTGATCATATCATACTTGACGAGCCCTAGTCAGCACTGATGACTTTCTGAGTGTGTCCACGTCACTCGCTCTAGTCGCAATCTACAAGCTCAAAATCCCTTAAATGATTTTGTAGTGATTAATGTTAGCGTGAGGGGAAGGGGGATTTCGGGAAAGAAATTTGAATCCCGAGTTTGTTATTAATTTGATTCAATATTAACTCTAGCACTGAAATTGTAAATACTGTGCCAATTATTTTACTTACTATATGTGTATCTTGGTTTAGTATTTATATAATTTTTGCTTAAGTATATGGTCCCATATGGAATTCGGAATTGTCTTATTGTTATTGCTCTCTGGGAGTATAATTTTATGATTATGAAAAAAAAAAAATTGATCGAAAGTACCAAGTTCGTTTTGGGAAGATTTGTGAATATGTGTGCTATTGCTTCAGTCTAAATTCTCTACTACCGCTAAAAGCAACTGCGGATGTACACATCTCGAGTCACGTGACCTATACTGGAAACTCTGATGAGTTTACAAATAAATATTTTAAAAGTTCAAATAGAAATTTCGTGATATAACTGATCAAATTCATGAATTTTGTTAGTTCCAAATACTTAGATAGCCAAATGTGAAATGAATTTAGTTTGATTAATCCCAAAAATCACTCTAAGTCTTTAAATTTTTAGTGACTTTCCGACAGTCCTACCTTAGGTTCTACCTAGATAGTAAACTAACCTGGAAGACTCACTTACAGACAAAGAGACAAGAACTAAACAGACGCTTTGGACATCTCTACAGATTGCTGAACCACAGGTCCAGATTAACAATAGAAAACAAAATAACGCTTTAAAGAACATTAATTAGACCTATCTGGACATATGTTATTGAATTGTGGGGCACAGCGAAGCCATCAAACATTAGATGTATCCAGGGGTTCCAGTCAAAAGTTTTTCGCACAATCCTCAACACTCCTCCCTACGTATCCAATAAAACCATCGTTTCTGACCTGTAAGTACCTTTTGTTTCCGAGCTCTTCCCCTCCAGGTTTGATAAGTTTCATACAAACCTCCAAGAACATCCAAATCCTCTAGTCCTCTCCCTGGCATGCCACCCTCCCCGACGCCTCAAGAGGAGGTGGCCTCCTACTCCAGCCAGTTTAGTTAAAATATCAAGGGAGTGAATGCACTGGCATTTTTCTGAGAGGGGGTCTCACTCCCTCTCTGACTCCCGGCCTAGTCTCCTTCTTATCCTAGGATAAGGAGAAGATGGGTGCCAGATTGTCTATCGTGGGTTAACCTGGGCTCCTCTCTGAGGACGGGTTACGTCCCGGGATAGACGAGCAAGGACAAAAATGTACCCTATCAAAAATTACAATGTATAGAAAATGTACAGAATAATTTTATTTTTTTTAATAAAGAGTTTTATAAATTTTTAGTGCAAGGGAACAAAATAACAAATCTTATTGTCCAGCCAGGGACAGTTAGATTTTTTATTCTGTTCCCTTGCACTAAAAATTGTTAAAATTTACGTGGGATAAAATACCACAATAAAAAAATGATAAAATTAAAAACTTAAAAGTAAATAACGAGAGTCATTTAAACAGCTTGACAAAGTCAGCTCCTCCGAGCATAAGACGATATATTCGTCTGCCTCGGAGGTTAGACTCTCGACACTAGTGCGGGGAATTTAATAACTTATCAGACTTGTCCTGGTAGCATAAGTGGTAAATTCATCGGCCCGGATACCAGGGGATC
>KZ809125.1:50297-68303 GCA_000696205.2 Oncopeltus fasciatus | reverse complement strand
ACAATATCAATCACATGAGGAGAGAAGGTGACCAATGACACCACTCTCAATTTATTTACAGATTATGTCCCCAGGAGGTCACGGGGCCATCTTCTTTTTAGTCGTCGGGGTGGATCATAGGGGTTGGAGTCCGATGACAGGGAGTGGGCATATGGATTAGGGTGAAATTGGAGTTTACAGTGGAGGAGCGTGAAGCGAGTGGAGATGAAGTCTTGGACGAATGGGATATTATAATCTTGATGTAGGGTAGAGTTCGAGACGTAGTATGGAGCATTTGTTGTAACTCTTAGGATTTTGGATTGGAAGGATTGAATACGTTGGATGTTGGAAGGCTTAGCGACACCCCAGAATTCTGCACCGTATGTCCAAATCGGTCGTATTAGTGTCCTATAGAGAGTCAGTTTATTCTCTGTTGTGAGCTGTGAACGTATGTTTATAAGTCTGTAAAGAGTCCGTAGCGTCTGTTGAGTTCTTGTCGTTTGATTTTTATATGTTGGCTCCAATTTAGTAGTGAGCCAAGGTGGAACCCAAGGTAACATACTGAATCAAGGAGGGGTATAGGGATATTATTAAATGTGATATTATAGGGGGAATCTTTTCTTAGTTGAAAATTTACCTGTACGCATTTGACTCATTTATCTTAATTCTCCATTTGTTACACCAGTGCTGAATGGCATCTAGGTGGTTGTAGAATTTCGGAAGTGGTTTTAGGATCAGGATGGGTAGTGAGGATCGCTTTGTCATCTGCAAATAGGGCCAGTAGGGTATTAGGATCGGTGGGGATGTCCGCAGTGTAAAGGGTAAAAAGGATAGGTCCAAGCACACTGCCCTGAGGAACGCCCGCTTTCACAGGGAAGTGTTCGGAGTAATCTGATCCTTGCCGGACCCTAAAGAAACGGTTAGAGAGATAAGATTTAAGGATTAGATAGATGGTACTTGGGAATATGGACTTGAGCTTATATAATAGTCCAGAATTCCATACTCGGTCAAATGCTTGAGTGACGTCCAAGAATGCACCAGGACAGAATTCTTTTCGCTCGAGGGAAGAGGAAATGTAGTCTACAACGGAAAACACCTGCTGGACGGTAGAATGCTGGGAACGGAAGCCAAACTGATGATTGGGAAGGATATTTGAGGAATTTATGATAGACATCATTCGTTTTAGAAGAACTTTCTCAAATACCTTGGACATTAAAGGAAGAAGGCTGATTAGTCGATAGGATGATGTATTTTGAGCAGGTTTACCGGGTTTGGGAAACAGGATTATTTCAGAGAATTTCCAGAGAAGTGGAAAGTGGGTGGTTCGAAGGACACTATTATAGAGGTATGTCAGGAAAATGATTGCTTTTTGGGTTAGGTTTCGAAGTATTAATCATAGCCGGGTGCTTTGCGTTTAGGCAGATGGTTAATAATATACTTGACCTCAGATGATGTTACTGCCCTAATCGGCAAGGACATTGGTAATGGTTTGTCCAGTGACTCCTTAACCTCTGCAAAACTGGACAAACTGTTAGGATCTGGATGAGGAGTAAATGTTTCTCTTAGATGTCGAGCAAACATTTGTTCCTTGTCTTTGTCGGAAGAGGCCCAGGAGCCATCTTCTCGACGCAAGGGGGTGGAAGGTTAATGGTGTTTCAGAATTCTGCGAGTTGCAGTCCAGAGGGACTTGTCAGCTGCTGAGACGCTTGACATGTAGGCATTAAATGCCTTATTTCGTAAATCACCTAGTTTTTGTTTTACGAGACGGGATAGCTGGTTGAATTTCCTACGGTCTGAGGGATGCCTGAACCGGTGAAACAGGTGATGGAGGAACATGGGAGATGGCAGGTCGCTCCCTCCTGGGTGGCTGTCGTTGAGGAAGAGGCGCTTCTTGTCTGGGTTGGTCCGCCTGTGGCTGTTGAATCTGAGGTTGGTGTCTGCCCCGTGACAACTATCTCAGGTTGTGGCTCCTGGGTGGTTGATTTTTGGGTCGCTCCCTGTCCACTTAGTGCGGCTCTGTAGGAGATTCCAGACTGGATGGTCCTTGAAGTGTGGCCTGGGTTGGAGATTGTTGTGTTGGCACCTGAGGGTTCATTACCCTCTGCTTGACCTTCTTGTATATGTCACAGCCCCTGTAGGTACCAGGGTGGCTTTTTCCGCAGAGGGCACAGGTTGCTGGTTCCTCTCTCCTCTTTTGGCAGTACTGTGGTGTGTGCCACAACATTTTACGCATTTAGGGTTGTAGTTACAGCCAAACTTTGTATGCCCAAATTGCTGGTAGTTATGGCACTGAACTACTCCCCTTTTTACGTAGGGCTTTTCAACCCTTATTATTGCGTGGCATAGTGCCGGAATTGTGTAATTGTCTTTTATGTTGGGCGTTTTTTCGACATCTACAAAAAAGAGTGGTAGTGGTGCCTTGTCAATTCCTTTTCCTGGGCTTAATACATTGAGAATATTTTTTACTACGAACCGTAAGTCAGTTAGTTCTTCCCTAATATCTTCGATCGGTGTTGTGTGGTGGAGATTTCTAATGACGACTCTTAAAGTCTTTTCTTCTTGTAGTTGGTAAGTATGGAACTGGGCGCTTACCGATTTCAGATAGCGTACTATTTTCCTATACGTATCTGATGAGTCTGGGATTATTTTTGTTTCTGTCTTTCGACTGATACTTGTGTATTTCCCTCGGACTACTTTCTCATCCAACAGTCTACACATCTGGCTATGTTTTTTACAAATATTGGATAGGGCTTTGGTATTCGTGGGGTTTCTGTGGTCTCCATGTTCTCTTCATTAGAGAGAACGTTAAATGGGTTCGCAGTAAAAAATGGCGATGTTTCTGTGTGTTGTGTTGTATTCTGGGCGATTTCTGAGGGTGGGACCGTTGTTGGTGATGGAGGTCTATTCATGGTGGAGGGTTGGCTATTTTCATAGGTATTTTCACTCATGTTGGTGGCTGAAGATGACTTCATGACTTTGTTATTTTTATTCTCGTGTTTGGGCTTGTTTTAAGGGGGCGACATTTGAGAGCCTCCTGCTGAATGAGGGCGCTTTCCTTTCTTCGCTATTTTTTTGTGATGGTAAGCATCACTCATTACGTAAATATAATATAAGAAAAACAAAAACAAAAACAACAGTAAATGTAAATATTTACTGCTCTTTATCGCTAAGCCGGGGGACCAAGCAGAGATTACTTAATCTGCTTAGCCGATAGTGTAAGCTGGCTGGGAGCTGGAGGGGACGTGCCTGATCAAGCACGTCTGCCTATATGCTCCTCGCTACTAAAAAGAAATGAGTATTTAACTCACTTGCTGTGGGCTTGTTCCTAGGTGAAATTCCTCGTAACTTTGTCAATGTCTTCAGGCTGGCTACATCTTTAACTGTGACCAGTTTGGTAACAACTGAACACTTTTAATCACTTCAAAAGAAACAATTGCAGAGAGCTAACAAAACACGTCCTCTCTCTACAATGGCTGCTGTCGAACCGCACTGAAGTAAAGAAATATATCTTCTGTTGTCAATCAAAATCTAATTTAAAAAAATTAGTACTTTTTTTTTTAAGTTTGGGACTGTCAGAAGTCTCGCAGTACACCTGCTGTCTGCGCCCAAAAAAACATTCCCGCCAAATATAAAGGCTGACAGGTCTACAAAGATTTGAAGCAGCGGATACAGCCCACCAGACAGCAGGACTCAGCCCCTGTAGTTCGAAGACCCCCACCACCCACAACCAGAAAAGTCGAATCCAGTTACTCCTATGCAAAGGCGACCTACCAGCCCAAGCAAGAAGAACCTCTTCCTCAATGCAAGCCTCCCAGGGGAGAGCGACCTCTCATGTTCCCTTATCGTCAATAGGCAAACTTCGTAAAAAAATGTCAGTACTTTTTATTTTATTTTAAACACTTATCTTGTAAGACGCAATAATGCGATAAGAAGAAATTTCCCTAAATAGATGACTTTGTACCTTTCTTTACTTAAGTTTTAACTTTTGACCTTTGATCCCTAGGCAGGACATGTAACGTGATTATGATAGAGACTTGAATGGAATAGAGGGATGTGTTAATGAGCAAATTTCGTCTAAAAGAACTATGTTATGACGCAAGGGGTGCGTCAACGAGCGAATGTATGTTGCAGGTTTAGAATTTTTGATATTTTCTTAGTCTTATAGGTCTCATGTGGGTTTAGTGTGTAATTTTGTACTTCATCGATGTATAATGTGGAGTATACGTAAATGAGCGGATTTCCCTGAAATATGCTTTGCGGGTCTAGTATTTTGGATATATTTTTTAGCCTTGAAGAAAGTCTCGTGTAGGTTTTGGTGGGTTTCACCAATATGGCTCAGCTGATGCTTTAAGAAGCGAATTTCGTTAAAAAGGGTATTGTGGGTTTAGTATTTTGGAAAATTTTATTAAAATATAGGGTTTTTGTGTAATTTTATACTTGATTGACGTTTGATGTACAGGGAACGTTATTGAGCGTATTTTTTTATAAGTATGCGTTGCGGGTTTAGTATTCTAGAATATTTATTCTTACTATAGGTGCTTTTATGGAACTTTATCGTTGATACCTTCACTACGCAGGTGGTGTGTGAATGAAACGAATTTCGTGACGAATGGGTATTGAGGGTTTAGTATTTTTGTTTGATTGCAATATAGGGTTTTTAGGTAATATTGTACATAATCGACATTTGATGTACAGGGTACGTTATTTATCGGATTTCTTATAAATATGCGTTGCGGGCTTAGCATTTTGATATTTTTCTTAGTCTTATAGGTTTTCATGCAAACTTTGTGAAACTCACCTTCATGACTCTGGCAAAGTGTCTTATAGCGATTTGCTTCGAAATGCGTGTTACGGGGTTAGTAATAAATAATAATGTATTATAGGGTCTATATGTAAAATGTATAATTGACCAACGGATGATGTAAAGGATACGTAAATGAGCGGATTTCCTCAAAATATGAGGAGGGGTCTAGTTTTTTCTTACATAATGTTTTTCTAACTATAGGTTCTT
Source organism: Oncopeltus fasciatus (assembly GCA_000696205.2). Lineage (NCBI taxonomy): Eukaryota > Metazoa > Arthropoda > Insecta > Hemiptera > Lygaeidae > Oncopeltus > Oncopeltus fasciatus. The sequence goes on along the minus strand of KZ809125.1, from coordinate 63,313 downwards.
TTATGTACTTTTGTCGATGACATCTATATGACTCAGTCCGTGCGTCGAGGATCAAATTTCGTCAACATAGGCGTTGCGGGTTTTTTATTTTGATATTTTTTTTTAGCCTTACAGTTTATTATGCGGAATTTGGTGTATTTCATCCATATAGCTCAGGTGGAGCGTCCAACAGCTAATTTCTTCGATGTGTGTTGCGGGTTTAGTATATCGATAAATTTTATTGAGATATAGGGTCTTTTTGTAATTTTGAATTTGATCGACGTTTGATGAAGGGGGTAGATCAACGAGCGAATTTCTTTTAAGGTGTTAAGAATTTAGTACTTTCGTGTCTTTCATAGTCATAAAAGGGTCTCATGTGTAATCTGTGAAACACACCTTTATGACGCAAGGGTTGCGTCAATGAGCAAATTTCTTGAAAATAAGAATTTTTTAAAACAATATCAAAATACTAAATCCTGTACGCATATTTTGAGGAAATTTAATGAATAACGTACTCCTTCATGAGACTAAGATAAAGTACAAAAGTAAAGAAGGACCCTATTATACAAAAACATTATCCGAAATGCAAAACCCCCAACACATATATCGAAGAAATTCGCTATTTGTTACAATATCTGAGTCGTAAAGGCGCCTTTGGTGATATCACCCGCAAAACAAATTTAAAAGAAATTCGCAACTTGACGCACCCTCTTTATCAAACGGCTATCTAGTACATAATTACATAAAAACTCCAAATTACAATAGAAATATCTAAAATACTAAGCCCGCAACTCATATTTTGAAGAAATTTGCTCAATGACGTAATGAAGTAGGAAATTTGAAGAAAATCGTTCCTTCGTCTATCTCAAATAGAATGAAAATACCAAACCTAAATATTTTTGACAAAGTTCGCCTAGTGAGCACCCCCTGAGTTACATTCTACAATATTACCAATTCTAGGTGACAAAGATATATTTTTTAAAATTATGAATAAAAGCTTGCCATGGATGTTTAGAATAGGGTGGTAAATAACAGAGCATTTGGATTAGCTCCATGGGGATAATGATATTTAATTAATTAATAAAAAAAAAAAATAATAATAGCTCCACAACAGGTCAAGGGGGAAATACATGTTAAGATCTCATGGCACACTAGAGAAGGTGTGGTCAGCACACCGTTCTATTCAATGAAGAATGGTAAGGCTGAATATTCCCTAGGAGCACGCTAGGAATTACAAATAGAAGCATAGAAAGAAAAAGTTGTGCGCTGTGGGATTTTAACCTGAAATTCAGGAGTCTAGAACCTTGCTCTCTGGGGGATGCATTAACAAGGGAGAAGATTATCCTCTCATAAGTATAGGGGACAAATCGATAATACAAATGATTTTCCCCATTTGCGTGTGCCAGGACCGCATTTAATACACTACTCGTGTCGAAGATTGTGTAAGATGGAAAGTTCAGTTTCAAATATAATTGCAAAACCAACTATTTGCTTAGTTTAGTTTAGCATACCTCCGTGACGGATTTATTAAAATTATCTTAAGTTTAGAGAAAAATTACCTACATCTTTGCTATTATCAGAGCTAGTAGTAAAATTTTAGATCATAGAACATAGTAGGTATTGCGAAAGCTCGGCAAATAACACCAATTTGACACGGTCCAACCCGGAAGAAGAAACGGTAAATAGTAGGTATTTATTATTATCATTCATGCACTAAACTACTTAAATCAAAATAAATATTAACCGATTAAATGCAAGGGAATAGAATAAAAAAATTAAACTGTCCCAGCTAGGGCTCGAACCTGGATCTCCTGCTATCCGGGCAAGCGCGTTATCCTCTTACGTCACCGGGAGAGTGGATAAAATTTACGTCAGATAATATACCACATTAACATATAAAAAAAAAATATTTATAAAAATAAATATTGCAACTGTATATTTTTCACAATTATGGTTTATTAAATTTTNTAAATATTGACGGTTTTCTCTTACCCAACTCTAACTTTATTTTCCTAATATTATTAAAGTTAAATATTATTAATTAAGAAACCGGATGTTAGTACAGTAGAATAACTTGTAACATTTGTATTAAATAAGGTTTGAATAGGGAGGAAGCAAAAGGGAAAATTGCAAATAAGAAAAAGAATAAAATTTTATAACTTTCAAGAGGAGAAGTTTGATTGAGCTTTAATTAAATAACGCTTCATCGTACAATTTTTTTAATCATAAATGAAGAAGTCCTTTGGGTTGCATTGGTTCTAACGTAGTGTAAAACAAACACAAATGTGAATTGTACTAATAAAAAGTAAATGTTTTAATGTTAATTAATAGTTGTTTTTTCTAAATAAATTTAAAAGACACTTTATAATTAAATTAAAAGAGTTAAAGTCAAAACTTCTCGCTGAAGGGGAGAATAAAATCTTTGATGTTTAGCTGACATTTCTTTCTTTCGCCAACATGTACCTTCCTTGTAACGCTCTTTCTGCATGGGGCAATTTGATTGTTAGTGTTTCAGCAACGTTTCCGAGCTGGTGCTGGCTTCATCACGATCGGTGCCACCGCTGATTATTGGAACGGAGAGGCGGGCAACGCGGCTTTCACTTAGCCAGGCTGAAGGCAGACACCAAGTTAGTGCGCTGATGATTGTGGCAATACGAGAGCGAACAGATGAACCGTAATTAAGGTTAGTAGTCATGTTCTGAGCTCTGGGGTATCCCTTATTCGGATTACGTGCTAATTGGAAGGAAGGTCTGATTGTAATTCCAATATGCAAACAAGGTCGGGCCACGTTTCGTCACAAGATTCCAGTTTTTCACTCAATCCATTATTATCTTATTTTGCATTGTATCTTGGAAGTATTGTAAAGTAGGCCAATTATTCCTGGAGTTGAAGTAAAAGCAAGCCTACAGACTTGTTCCCAATTAGAAGAAAATTATGATATATACTTATACTAAAAATTTATATATATTTTTGTGATATGCTGAGTTACAAAAAGAAAATGAATATAGTAATTTATATCGTAACCTTATATTATTAAGAAAATCCTCAAAAAAAAATATATATATAATAAATGCAAGGGAATAGAATAAAAAAATCTTACTACCTAAGCNACAATATTTTCAATTGGTTGTGATTAAAACATGGAGGAGTGCCAGTATCCAAAAGGAAAATGTAACAAGGATAATCTCTTGCATGAAGGATGTTTTTCACCATAAAACCTAAGTTGTATGGTTCTCCTTTAGGTCATCTAGTTTGGCGGAGGTTGCTGAAGGCTCCAAGCAAAGTACGTTCATCTTGGATTGTTGACAACTTTTGAACTGGGCGTTTATTGATTTTTAGATAGAGTACAATCTCCCTGTACGTATTTGTCGGTTTATTTTTGTATAGGTCTTTCAACTGAGGCATGATATTATCTTCAGCCTACATTCTCATCTAGATGCCTACACATTGGGCCAAATTTGAGATATTTTCGACCAAAATATTGGAGGGGGCTTGGATATTCGAGTTAGAGGTCACCATGGTCACTTAGTTGGAAAAAAGTTGAACGGGTTCGTGGTGAAGAATGGTGTGGTCTCTGTGTGCTGTGTTCCAGTGGTCTGGGTGGTTGTGGGCGACCCGGTTTCAAGGGTGAGACGGAGGTTGGTCGACAATCGGTGAAGAAGATTTACTTGATGTGGAGGAGAATGTGTATCCGCGGTATAGTTGGATGGAGAACGAATTTGTCTTCGTATGTATCGGCAAGTGTAGAAAATTATTAAACAAAATAAATAAATAAAATAAAATAAAAATAAATTTATTCAGAATACATTTTTTGGTAGAAAAAGAAATTATTTGAATTTTGTAGACTTATTTACCTAATAATAAGTAGCGTGCAAAAAATATTAATAGTGACATACTATTTCTGAATTTTGGATTTTGTCAAAAATGAATTTATTTATTGCGAAATGTTTTACTTTTTGAGTAATCCTCTCCTCTAATTTATGTACAGAACACCGGAATTTATTATCCCCAACTTCTAGAACATTTTCTCTTCATATTTACCTTAAATCACTGTACCGATCCATTCTTTTTTTAATTTGAATTTTTCATTGGGAGTGATTATACTAATAAAAAAATAAAAAAAACCATCACAAATACTCCGGAAAAGTGTTCTATTTCTCTTTTGAAGAACTAGGTGCATTATGAGCGGATGTAAACTTCCCATGCTCTTCTGGTGGGGCTGTTCAGGGACGAATCAAAGTGGATGAACTGCTGAAAAAAGATGTCTCGGTACACACTCCGATTTGAGTAAAATTTTACCCTAGTCAATAAAATTCTCAATCGGACATTTTTACTTTACTCAATACATCAATTGACCAACATTACTATTAATCACTTCAAATTTTAACCAAAGTGGAGGTCTACATCTCCATTACCCTGAGTGATTAGCTAAAAAATATAGGCTGAGATACTTTCAAAAGTGAGCTGGACTACAGACTTAATTCCCAGTATACTACAGATAAACATAGAATGTCTATGAGGCTGTGCAGGACTTGTCTATTTCTATTTAAGATTGTTTTAAGAATGCTTCCACTCCTAGTTTAGTGAACAACATCAGCATGGATATCGAAATAACTCACATCGGCCTATAAGGATGAGAACATCTGAGAATAACTTGGCAATAAGGGAGTCAAAATAGAGACTGTGAGTTACAGAATATCTAAAGAACTACATCTACTAAGACTACCTAACGACCTTCTTCGGCACATCTGAAGAAAAGAAGCGCTCACTGATAGCTATTGAAGTCGTGAGTTCACATTTCAAAAAGTAGATTGATGCAAAAATATTCTGTCCGAAAAGACCAGAGGTAGGTGAACTATTTAAGATCCTGTAGGAAGAGAAAGGACGAGCCGGTGCATTTCCGTGAGCTCCACTTCATCACACGTTAGCTTTAAAATAGAGCACCTATATAAAAATTAAACATTTCCAGCTGCAATACCTTTTGCGCAACAGGAAGTCTGAGCAGGATATGGCTGGCTTCTCCACAAAGATATTTTTTGAACTCTTAGTGTTCTATGATTGCCACGTGAAGTCTACGTAAAGGCATACATAATTACACAAGCTACAAAGATTCCAGTTGCCTAGGCTTTCATAAAAGAAACCTGTATATTGTAAATGGAGATTTAGGAGTTCTCTCATTGGGCAGCTTCTCCATCAAGCGAAGTACACGCTGAATTCTTTATTGTTCTTTTTTTTTTTTTTTTTTTTTTTTTTTTTTTTNTTATTATGAGTTATATTATTATTATTATTTTTTAATAAGCTTCAATACATTATAATGTGGAGAACGATTCAGTTGTTTTCTATAGATAACTGTGTGGATGTTTAATGCAATTCACCTCATTTATGCTCATAAGCAGTTTTAATATATCAAGGAAGATATTTATTAATGTAACTAGAAAGTGTGTGTGATGCTTCTCCTGTATTAAATTTTTACTCGAGTTCATTAATGACAGGAATTGGTCAAGGGAGATAGGGGCAATGGGATAGACATTAATTAATAAATGTTAATATTTTCATTATATCAATTCATGAGAAAAGTATATAGGATATAATGAGTAAAATCTTATTTTCTAACGTTTATATTGAATGAAATTTTGAGAAGATCTCATATCAAGGAAGATGGATTATGAATTATATGAGAAAATTTAACGGTCCCCATAATCTCCCCCTCCCGATCGTACAAGAGCTAGCCTTAATGAGCTTACCCATTCTTCTTTTCGGTTTGCTAATATCAAAGTTTAATTTAATTTAAATTTCATTCATAAGAGGGCAGGTTTAATAATTAATAAATTTTCACTTTTCAAAATAAAAAGGTATAGGGGCGTTCATTAATTTAAAGAAATTGATAATAATTTAATTCCATTGGTCATAACTCACATTCTACGGTATCTTGAAAATAAAAGAACCATATATATATATATACTACTCTTTAAGACTCGTAACTCACTGACTCACCCACTTAATACAAATTCTAATCCACTTTCAGACTTGTAAAAGTTACCTGGATTGATGAATTTCGGGACGCGGTGCGATGATGTATCACCTTCATTCATTCCGGTTTTTGACATTCTCGAACATCGATTTTCCCCTTCTAACCCCTTCGAACCAGACACCAGATGGTCTTGTCTTGAAACGTGCGGCACAAGGATTTTTGTCTTTACTAAGAACTATAACTCTGCACCTGAGTCTAATTGTTCTACCCTTAGCTGAGTTAGTAATAAATAAATAAAAATAAAAATTTAAATATCACAGTATAAATAAATATCCAATTATCAGAACAGGGAGTATCTGACATGAACGGGAAATTAAGTTAATAGAAAGTATTAAATTATATTTAATTAAATCATATACGTAGAACTAGAAAGTAAGTTTTATATAAATTATGCATCATGTTCTTTATAAAAATAAAAATTTAAATATCACAGTATAAATAAATATCCAATTATCAGAACAGGGAGTATCTGACATGAACGGGAAATTAAGTTAATAGAAATTAGTAAAGACAGTAAAGGAGGGAAGGTACAAATGGGTAAAGGTCAGGTACAGTGGAGGCAGATAAGAGAGAAAGGACTCCTACTTCCGTTCTATTGTCGACCTGGAGGGTTTGATTGGCCGGGTCCCAGCATCCACACCCTCGCCCACAGCTCAGACACTTCACTAAGGTTTTCTCTGGCAAAACTAGTATAAGCAAGGAGCCAATTATATGAAATGGTGATGTGTTTGAACGTGTTTCAAAATATTATAAACGTTGGTGTAAGAGGAGAGCAATTGGTATTGGTCTCTTTTCCTCCCCACATAAAAAAAAAAAAAAAAAACATTACTAACTTTCCCATCTAACCTAAAGCTCCAACAGTTCTGGGCTCAATTGACAAAATTCACAATCCCAACAATTCTCCGACAGGGCGTATCAAACCTTAACTACCGGCCATCACTCACAAAAAACTCAGCTAATTCTTCCTCCTGGCCCTAAAGCATCTCTGCAAACTTCGAAACTCTCTAATCTGAAACTCCTTTCGACTCAAGAAGAAATATAGTCAATTTACATCTCCTGATAAGTTCCACACAAACCTCCAAGGACATCCAAATCCTCTAGCCCTCTCCCTGGCATGCCGCGTTCATCCCGACCACCATCCCCGACGCCTCAAGAGGAGGTGGTTTAGTTACAATATCAAGGGAGTAAATGCACTGGTATTTTTCTCCCCCTCCTAGGATAAGGAAAAGATGGGTGCCAGATAGTCTATCGTGGGTTAACCTGGGCTCCTCCTCTCTGAGGACGGGTTACGTCCCGGGATAGACAAGCAAGGACAATAATGTACCCCATCAAAAATTATAGTGTATGAAATACGTACAGAATAATTTTTTTTTTTTTTTAAAGAGTTATATATGTAATTTACATCTCCTAACCTTGCTTCCTAATACACTTTGTCTCTGTTCAGTGTCATCACTGAAGATAAAGCTCTCTTCAGATAACAATATCTTCTGCTTGTACACCACTTATCCTGCCTTACCTTTATGAGATCTTATTGTAAGTCTTGTTATCTATTGCTTCAGGATTACTTTTTACCTCAAACTTCTAGACTTGCCAAAAGTAATTGTCTAGCCAGCGATATTTCCAATTTTCAATGGTCTTCACTTTTCTGTCCTATTCACTTTTTTCTATGAAACAAAAAATGTTGAAGATCTGTCCCATATTATAATTCAGCAAAAAAAAGTCTAGCTCTTAACTCTTACCAACTGTAAATAAATGTAGACTAAAAACGCAAGAAGGCAAAAAATATCCATTCCTCAGCCAACTGCACTAAAAAACATAAATATAATAAACGCAAAACTTAAAGATTGGTAGATAAAACTATTAAAACTTATTCAGGACGACTTCTTCACTGCCCCTCCTCCCAACCTTACCATCCAATCATGAGTACTGCCTCTAACATAACCCATAGAGTTTTCACTATCTCTGAACCTATCTCTCGTCTTAACTCTCCTATTTAACGGTTTCCTCGCCAGCATTTGAAAATTTTACAACCCTCTGTGAACTCCCCATCTACGAAAACCACCACTTCATGTACCTCAATCTCCTTTAACCTCATATCAACATTGCGCTATCGTCCTTTCACACCAGATCTCACTGAAAAATTGAAAAAATCTCTGAAATTCAAAGTTTTTTTTTTACATCAGAGTCAGCTTCCACCCCACTAAGATACTCAATATATGTATAAAACATTATTAAAGCAGATCGTAACAGCATAAAAAAACTGGCATATTCCCTTTTATTCTTCTACATACCCTATCCTTTGCAATTATTCTCTGCTCTCAACCAACTCTCCCATCTCTGCTTTAATTATTTTTTCAGTAAACGACTTCTCGGTGAATTCATAAAAATTAACTTCGGCCCCTACGTCGCAATCGATATACAAGATATAGTGTAAATGTCCACTTCTTCGTTTTTCCACGTTTTAATAGAATTTCACTGGTAAAACTATTTTAAACGTTATCTGTTAAAACTTCCCCAGTAGATGATCCCAGTAAATTTTTTTTTAAATTCTATTTCCATTTATTTATTTTTATTTAGTAACACATTGCCTGTTAAGTAATGATTCAGCCCTGATGGAATTAAAGGATAAATCATTTATAATTTTTTCATAGGAAATTTCTGGCTGAAGTTTATTGCGGTATCACTCGAATTTATTTCGTTATTGCTTTTATTATTAGAAGCATATTGCAATAGTATAAGAATAGAGCAGTTAAAACAGGTTTCTCAATACAGGAGATAATTTGGAACATAAAAAGACAACTTTTTTTTTTTTTTTTTTTTTTTTTTTTTTTTTTAAAGAAAAACCAATAAGTGTTTTTCGAGTCTGAACAAAATGCTATCTCCTGAATTTTAGTCCCAAAACACATAACTAATCTCAGGACTGAACCAAAATAAACTTTGTGCTTAAAGTTAATTAAAAATTGGTCAGTCATTGTTTTGTTCATTCCACTAACATTGCTTTATCACTACAGCTTTGTAAGCCCTGAATAATCAAGAGTTGAGTCTTTATTTATACACCTGTTTATACAATTTCTAATATAACAATATTATTGGGGAGTCGAGTCAGGAAAATGAATAAAAAAACATTAAAGTTTTTTAAACACAGAAGGAAAAGTTTTATTTGCCTTTCATTTTTATTTACTTTAACGGCGTCAGTGAAATATATCCTATATTGTCGAATATATTTTTCGAGCTTGGCATTTACTCAGTCTTCTGCAGCGTTCATCTCTTTTGAAGTACAGTGCTGTAGTGTCTGTAAGTAATGTATATATAGTATCAGAGAACATACATTTCATGTCTGTCGTTTTATTAAATAGAAGAAAAATTTTATCCTTTTAAAAGTTAAAAGGTATTAAACCTTTTCCGAAAATTGCCTTTGATATTATAATAATTTTCCTAAAATTATATGTAAAAGATAAGATTTGAACAAAATTCGGTGAAATTGGGGATTATATTAATTTCTATACCAATAATTCTGCATTTTAAGCCAATAGTGTTACTTCCCTAAGTATCATATTAACAATATTTTGAAATATTATAATTGCATTTTAAAACTTATGGAACTGCTTAAAATACAATTTTTGCTCTTAAATGTCTCAAAAATCATAAAACTCAGTTTTGAAGATGTATTTATAAATATAACTGTAAAAAAAAATTAGTTGATTTCAATTTATTTTCTTCGTAAATTTTGCATAGTTCAATGTAATTTTCCCTTTTTTTTTTGTCATAACTTTATTTCTCATTCTTCTTATTTCAGTTGACATTACTTCTATTCCTAAATTTAGGTTTCCTAACTTTCGTTGAAACACCGCTCATAAGTGTTATATTGGTGAGAACTTACTACATGTCCAATTTCTCTAAACCTAAAAGTCTAATGTCGTCTTATATTTTTAAGATCCGATTTTTAAACATAAAATAATTTACGGTATCAATCGATACGAAAGAATGTATCATGAATTACAAACCGAGAATCTCTGTCTAATTTAAATTCAACCTCTATAATTGTTAGTTCATACATTCAATATTACTGTACTTTTCATCACAAACTTCCTAAAACATATGTTCAGTATGGTATTGTTCAGTGTTATACCATTTCAGTATGACATCCTTTGATTCTCATTGCTGTTGAATTCTAATGCATTTCGTCCTTTAATTTTCAGATAATTTTACTCAATCAGAAACTCTAATATTTATATATTATTAAATAATACTTTATTCATCAAGCCTTACTTCACATATTAAATTTGCTAGGTAAATAAAATTTACATCCAAATTATTTTGATTTAAATACACTAAAAATTAAAAAAATCTCATACTCACGCTGCTCCTCAGATAAATTATATTTTGTTTATTGATCCCTTTTTTCCCTACGTATAACGAACTCTTACTAACAAAGAGAGTAGTGAGAGTAGTTTATTCAAACTTGACCATTTTTAACCTTTGGAGATCATTTTCACGAGCACTACAAAACAGTAACAAATGAACACTTAAGAATATGTATAATAAGAGCATTGCATTTTTTTAAATTAAAAACTATTTAGATGGTATAAAACTGACAAATAAAAATCTAGAAATAAAATATTAAAATTTAACTTGTCAAAAACTAAAATAAATTATGAGTCACATTTTTTTTCCATCTCAAATGATAGTTGGTTCCTTCTTTTATAGCATTGAGCAGCTTAGTGGGGCAGATATTCAACCTGTACTCCTCATACTGGGAGTTTTATTGCTCTGTTTTTGCCAAGAAAAGTTTCTATTTCATATAATATATTTCATAAATATATTAGATGAATTATGCTCTTTTTTTTTTGGAGGGAGACTTGATGAACACCATTTATATGGCCATATTTAATTTAAAACTCATAAAACTTTGAGTCTTTTAAGTGTTTCACTCTGTAATCGGTATATCTCCAGAGAGACAAAAAATTACCTGATATTATCTTTTTCGATAAAACGGTAAGTTTAAGCAATTTTCCTTAAATTAAATAGCATGATTAACTTTTTTTCAGTATTTTCTCTAAACTACAAGAAATACACCCTAGGTATGGATATGACTTCTCCATTTTTGGACCTTGATTTTTTACTCCCATTCCCATGTCACTAATTATGATACTGTTCTTAACTTTTATTTAAAATTAAATCTAATTTAGAAAGTTCTTTCATGTCCATTTATTGAAGTCCCATAATAAATGTCTTTCAGTTTTCAAATCAACTTTATTCCAGATGACTTTCGTCGGACTTTGGTATATTGTGGAATCCCGAGTTTGAACGTTATGACGTCACTAGAAAGAAATCTGGCTTTCTGTCTTCATTTCAGGATAATTTGAATTCATAATGAAGAGGAAATATATATGATTCTTTATGGATGTGCATGACACATATATTTAAAAGGCAGAATAAATTTTTGCTCCACTTTTTCAGGGCGGTTGCAAATGTTTATTTTAATTCAAATAAATTCAAACTAACTTCAGTATTGAAAACTAATTAGCTAACGAGTCTTTAGTTAGATTATGAAAAAATATCAGTAGAGGTAGAGCATACTAAAATCAAAAACCATTCAACGTTAACGCGGGTTTTGAAACATTACAACTCAAGTAATGACTTATTCGCGGCAAATATTGATTGTAACCAATGACATTTCTGCTAATTTAAAAAAAAATAAAGCTAGTCAAAAGACAACTTAGAATTGTTGTTTTCATGAATTCATAAATGACCAGGAATATCTAGAAAAATACATGGCAGTAAAATATATCGCTAGTCTTAATGAAGTATAAAATGAAACGCCCTTTTAGAGTGAACAGAAGATGCATATTTAAAAATCTGGGCTAATAAGGGAAAATAAAGAATTTATTTGAAATGTCCCGGAGAGTATATAATTAATATTATTTGATAGGTGGGAATCGGAAGAGTCACATGCAAATTTATAAAAATTCACATTTTTGAAATGTATTTTTGAAATATATATATATATANCTCCTCTCTGCTTTCGGGCATTCCATAGTCGTTTTTTAATCCCATTTCTGACAAAACATTGCCAAGAGATAAGGAAATATTTGTTGGGGTTCAGTCAAGACCGAAAGAGTTTGACCGAACCCCAACAAAAAAAAATCTTATATTAATATATTACGGATGGGCAAGTTACGATATGAACAAAGTAAGGGACCTGGGGATTCTGGTCCATTTAACTAGATGGATAGATTCATATAAGACAGATAATCGGGGGTCAGGAAAAACAACATTTCAAATATTTATATCTCTTGCGTTATAAGCGTTACGAAAAACTTTTAGAATTAATACTCGAAATGAAATTTTTGTACTATATTAACTATATTATTTCAAGTTTCCCAGCCTCACTTATTGAAATATATGAACCAAATTCTTTATTTTAAATTATTTCAAAAATTAAAAAAAAAAAAAAAAAAGATTTTCAAATCCTTTATTCAAAATATAGAGGTTTTCTATCTGAGGAAGAGGACTTCAGAACTCATTTTGCTGCGCGGTTGGAGAAAGTTATTTGGTTTCAGCGGCAAAGCATGATCGGTGCCTCCCTTGGAAATTAGAAAAGCGGGGAAGAGATTCTCGCCGGAGTAATAAATCCATGAGGACCTATAATTTATAAGGGGACCAATCCGTAAGAACTTTGAGGGAGGACTAGGGGAGGGGGTGAGGCTGACTTCAAAACTGGGGGGATCATAAAACACTCAGCGGGTAGCCTCGGATAGCGGAAGTACCTACAGGCTTTTTCTTTTTTTGTCTGTAAATTAGAGCAACTCATTGTAGAAGATTGCGTCTGTGATTTATAGAAGTGACAGCTTTTTAAATAAGCAAAAGAAACATAATATTACTGAAATTACCCAATAAGATTGCCATATTAGGCTTACCAGTTCGAAAGTGTTGTTGCAAAGTAACTATATTTATAGCCAACGTATATTTTCATATATATGTGCCTTGTGGTATATATATATTT
>KZ809125.1:35189-50239 GCA_000696205.2 Oncopeltus fasciatus | reverse complement strand
ATCACTCTCAAATTATTTACAATGTCCCCTAGAGGCCGTGGGGCCAACTTCGTTTGAGTTTACGGGGAGGGTTGTAAGGGTCAGAGTTATATATATATATATATATATATAGTATTATACACATATATATATATATATATATATATACCACAAGGCATACGTCTCTATGGATTAGTGTCGTGTACAAAAGTTTGTTTCAAGGTTTCGACCTTGTTTCGACAAGCACTAATTAAACAGAAATGTCCCAAAAGAATGTTCTAATAGTAAATGTATTACTTTAGAAGAGGACAAAACTCCCGCCAGGACGTTAATAGCCTTCATAGAGCCACGCCCCCTCGGGGTGGGGGAAGGGTTTTACCGTAGCAGTTTGCAGTGCGACAATACGACCAATTTAAGTTTATCAACGGACTAATTAAGCTATCTGAAGCCCTCAGAAGTGTGGGAGTGTGGGGAGAGAGGCGGATCGTCCAAAAGTTACAGTACACTCCCCCCGCCTCTTTCGTTAGAAGCACAAACACACACATGCACACATTGATGATCTTATCAGTACGTAAATCCTTCCCTTGATCGTTTAGGGCTGTTCAAGCTTCAATCGTCTACACCCCCCCCCCCCCGCCCACCCGGTGTCTCTCAAAGCGTAATTAAATTTCGGTGACAAACTCAGTAATCTAGGTTACGTCACCCAAGAGAATTCCATAAGTGAACAGAACACGAGGGTATACGCATTTTGAACGTTTTGTATTCAAGGCAGATCAAAGGGCCTCAAATCTATTCAGATCGTTCTGAGTTTCCTTCGACTCACCCCCTGTATTGAATTTGCAGACTACCCCTCCCTCNGTGTGTGTGTGTGTGTGTGTGTGTGTGTGTGTGTGTGTGTGTGTGTGTGTGTGTGTGTGTGTGTGTGTGTGTGTGTGTGTGTGTGTGTGTGTGTGTGTGTGTGTGTGTGTGTGTGTGTGTGTGTGTGTGTGTGTGTGTGTGTGTGTGTGTGTGTGTGTGTGTGTGTGTGTGTGTGTGTGTGTGTGTGTGTGTGTGTGTGTGTGTGTGTGTGTGTGTGTGTGTGTGTGTGTGTGTGTGTGTGTGTGTGTGTGTGTGTGTGTGTGTGTGTGTGTGTGTGTGTGTGTGTGTGTGTGTGTGTGTGTGTGTGTGTGTGTGTGTGTGTGTGTGTGTGTGTGTGTGTGTGTGTGTGTGTGTGTGTGTGTGTGTGTGTGTGTGTGTGTGTGTGTGTGTGTGTGTGTGTGTGTGTGTGTGTGTGTGTGTGTGTGTGTGTGTGTGTGTGTGTGTGTGTGTGTGTGTGTGTGTGTGTGTGTGTGTGTGTGTGTGTGTGTGTGCTTTTGTGTGTTAGAAGTTAAACTGTGAAATTAAGCAAATTAGAGTAGGGTTTACCTAAACCGTAAATTACGCGGCTAAGAATCTACAATTTGTTATATGTTCCTTAATTAAATTGGCCTTATATTATTAATTTTTTAAATTCAATATTATTAGCCTTATAAATGTAAAGGGAAATTTTGATATTGAGCGATATCGGACGAACAAAGGCTGGAAAATACCTGAAATGTTACTTAACTTAATAAATTAATTATAACAGAAGTCGAGCACGCCTTCTGGCAGCCTCCCGACGCCTTCTTAGCTCGCGAATCTATTCACTCATCCACGAAGCGGGTGGGCGACGTATGAGAGCGGTTTTACTAGGAGTATGCTTATTGAGAATGGTGAAAAGATTTTTCGTGAGGAAATCGACCATGGTATCAATGGAAACCCCTGAAAACACTGGATCTCAATCAACTGCTTCCAGTTCTTCCTGAATGGTTTCAAATGTAAGATGCTATTGAGGTAGTTAGGTTATAGGACAGCTGAATCATATCATGATTGGATAGGAAGCTTAAAGGGTGTTGGGATAAAGAAATGAGATTTTCAGAGGAATCAATGAAAAAAATGTCCTGCCAAGTGTGAGAAACTTGCGAGTGATGTCTAGAGGAAAATGGAACAGTGAATAATTTAAGGGAAAAAAACAAATTCTCAAAATATATCTTGTTTAAGGAGTTTGAAAGGAAATTAAAACTAAAATCGCGACAAATAATGATGTTTGAGAAAAAGGGAACAATATTTTGTAAAAAAAAGAATTCAATTTGGGGATTAATTAAGGCCGGAGAGCATTCAAGAATCTGGGCTCGAATGCTCTGATTAACATAAAGACCAAGATAATTAAGAAGGCTTTTTACTGAGGAAGGGATATCGGGTTGTCGCCAGGTTTCTGATACAGCCATTATGTGGTAAAAACTATCAGCGAAGTATTCGTGGAACTCATCAAAGTGTGCAGGAAGAGTCCCTTCCTACCGGAAGGGCGTTAACATGACACGTTCTTAGGACAAAGTAAAAGTGCTAGACCAGTTCTGAGCATACACATAGAGTAATGTGGAATTGTTGTAAAAAGAGAAAATGAAAGAAAATATACTAAAAAATGAAACCCTCTGAAATTTAAAAGTGAGTTAAAGGAAAAATTTACATAATACAATACAAATAATAAAAATATAAATTTAAAGAAAAATAATTCATATAGCAAAGATAGCGTGCACAATGGTGGAAAGGTCCGTCCGGGCCAGCCTGTGGGAGAGCGAAGGTCACAAAGTCGAAGGCGTCATTCGAAGTTGTCCAGATCCTCAGGGACGTTGACTATAACGACGGGACAGCCGTCATCTTCTTTCGTCATTTTGTTCCCAGCCTATGTGCCTGGTCGAGAAATCCCGCTTGACCTTTGTCAGTCGCACAAATTCGTCTCTCACTGACTGGCGAACAAACTTAGCAATGAGAAAAGTGGTCGAGGGTCGTGGTGTCTTGGCCTGTTTCTCACCCCCTTGTCAAAGTCCTCTGGAGCAAGCTTCAGTCCCCATACTCATCATCAGGGCCTCGCTCGACTCACCAGGGCACACAGGTATCCCTCGCACTTCCACGGATCTACATTTCAGCCCTTGCTCCGTATATATTCATTCCCACCTGTTATCTTGTTCCTCAAAGCTTTATTTTCCTCATTCAGCCTTAAAAAGTTCCTCGACAGTGGGGTCTCTTGTTAGCGATGTACTCTGTTTCACAGGACTAGCGGGCCTCTCACTTGGAGATAGAGTCTTCCTGGCTTTCTCCCACTTGGTGCAGAACCAGCTCTTCCTCAGTAATTACCAATTATCTGCGTCTGATTCCTCTAAGTTGCAGCATCGCCCATGATACAGCGCCTTGCACCCTAAACATACGAGAGAAAATTTGTCCTCGCGACCAATTGTATTTTTGCTAATTTAGTGGGCACTGCGGCATGACTATGACAAATGTAACAAGCAATTGTAAATATCAATAAAGTCACTTGTAGGGCGCTGGTAGTGGAAGAGGGCTTATGAAGATAGTGAGATAGCGGAAGATAAGCTAATACCTGAGGGCTGAGCAGACCTGATATTGGATAATTTGCTCACAATTTGGCAATCAGGAGATTTCTAGTTTAAACGATTTACGTAAGAAAATAAAATTAGCCTAGAAATTTATTTTATAGCTTTCCCTAAGAACATAGTACTATATTTTGTATTACTATAGGCTTTTTGAAAACAAGATACACGTCCATGCGACTAGAAGAAAAGTCTTATAGGTAGTTGTATAATAGAAAGATTTTTTATGAATTAAAACATTTTTCATTAATGAAATAAAATGTTCTACCTCTGAAATAAGATTAGCTATAATGTTATATTGATATTTGTATAATAATTGTATAACACATGAATGAATGTATTTATGGAATTACCTATATGAATTTTTAATAATGTTTTTTAATTAACACTAATAAAATAATTTTTAAAGAAACGTTTAAAATGAATCCTTATCATTTGTAAGTTTTTCCAACGGCTTTGAGAAACAGATGAACTAAATTAAAGAAAACGCAGGTGCGAAAGACGACTAACGAATGACGCTGAAGCGGAAGCTAATACTTCTATTAATTTCAATTTAAAAGAATTTGTAAATTTTATAGTCCTTATAATACCATTAATCTTTTCTTTTTTTTTTTTACAGAATAACTTTCCTTTCACTCTGAAAATAAAGTACCTCACAACAGTGACAAAGAAAGATCATATGAATGAAAATATGCTAGGTTACTAAGTGTCCCAAAACAAGTACCATATAGGCTAATGTTTACAGGAGAATTCCGTCATTATAATAATAAGGTTACACAATGGGGTTTTTAGGTGTGTTGTCTATCTGATGAAATGAATCGCCACTCAGACACCATGAAAGCACCATACTGAAACTGATTTTCGTTTGCAGGTCGGAACATAGAGCTATCTGTGCGGTCCTCGTTGCAGTCATCGCATTTGGAAACGGTATTGTGAATGGCAGCGATGACTTCGATCTAAGGTTTGTCTCTTATCAGTTGATAATAGGCTTGTACCAGTGTTTATGTCAATGCAACAAATGACAAAGATTTTGGTTTTTATAAAATCTGGCATGAGGTTTTTAATGGATGAAGTTGTTATTGAGAAAAATATTAGTAGTAGGGATTATTAGCTGAGAATTTGTTGGGGTTCATACAATATTTTACGTTGACCGAACCCCGACGAATTCTCTTAAAAGTTATGAAGTTCCAATGCTGATTTCTGTCATATTGATACAAATTAGTATCTACTTATGAAGTCTTTCATGACCAGTTTTATCTATATTAATTTCGAAGTACCTGATCATACTTTTATTTAAGAAATATCTGGTAATTGGTAGTCCTGGACATCCACACTCATTTCCTCAAATTCAATTTATTTGCCTTCAGCTCTCGCCCCTAGGTTCTCTCACCACTTGTTTTTAAAAATAACCTATATAAATGTGTGGCAACTATTACTGAAATGAAATGATATTAACTCAATTCCAGGTTTCACTATCTATACTAGAAGAGTGTAATTTTGGCTTCGATATTTTTCAAAATTTTGGTCTTAAAAATAAAATTATTCATAGTGAGGTGAAATGTTTATTATATTGTAGTCTGTTCCAAATGTGAAAGGTAAGTTGGGATAAACTGAATCTGTAAAGCACTTTCAATTTCTTCTTCTTTTTAATTTTTTAAGACTTTCCAGGGCCTCGGCAGAGAGGAAAAATTTGCAATTTATTATGGGTTTGATTTTATCGGAAAATTTGATTTTATAAGTAAAAGAAAGGAAAATAAAGAAGAGTGATGTGGAGACATTCCTGGTGAAGTGATTAGATTTATTTTGGTGGTGGTAGCCCATTCTGTGGTTTGAGACTATCCAGAAGGCTTAATTGCTTTGTAGACTACATAACCTGAGTTACGTTTTACTTGACAAAAGCCTTCATGAAATTAAGATTATAGTCATTCTCTTATTTAGTTCTACCACCAGTCGGTAATTCATCCTTTAAAAGTAGTGTTTCTTTTTGCTCTTCGTGATAACAATGCTACTATTTTTTCTTACGACTTATTATTTTTAGAAACGCGGCAATAATATTAGTTTTTGAATTGCCATATTGTCTACAGCTTCAAAAACAGTAAATAGTAGTTCCTCTTCATTGATAAGCCGTTTGGAGATCATTTTGCTGTACTGCTTCTATTTGGCGATTTGATTATTTATATTATCGATTCTAGGGAGTGAGTAAACATGGAGTGCTGGAAACTGCTATTGGTCCCTGTGCAATCAATAACCATGCTTTTATTTCAGTTTTTCTCATTTAATACAAGAATTTGAGCACGCCAAGTAGAATTTCTGCCAAGGAGGCATATAATATTGTTTCTGACTAGGCGGTCTATTTCCCAGGCAACTGTGAATTTGAGATCGCATGACAAAAAGACGCAGTGGAAATGGTTTTATATACCGTAGTGGGGTTAGAAAAAAAGAAAATTCGTGAAAGTTCAAATACACCCAAAAGTGCTTTTTTTTCTTTCAAACGATAATTCAACAGTTGATTGATTTTTCCGGCGAGTAGTGACCTACAATGAACCTTGAACAAAGTCCTGAAAATATGTAGAGCTCTACGCCTGTACCAGCATACCCTAGAGAGGAGAATTTAATTCTCCTTTTGGCCATGAGTACTTCTCCTTTCGTTGGATAATCTCGAGGTTATAAACCAACTGCTAAATGACGAAACTACTTGTACTTCCCGTGTTGCCTTTGATAATGAGGAGACTCTAGAGGTTATCAAACTTGATGAAATGATGGTTCATACTTCATACTTTTGTAAATGTTCCTTTTGTGGGCAAGCACTTCATTGACTTGTTTAGAGTTAAGCCACTGCGTAGTGTGGTCAATTGCTGTTACCTGTATCTGTCACATTTTAACTAATGGAATACAGAGTAGGATATAAAGTCACCTTTATAATCAATGTGTTCTCTTCTGCTATTTTAGAAGTTTTCGGAAGTTTTAAACCAGTGTTTCCATTTTGGACTAGCTGTCAAAGAGTTTGGATCCACTTCAAGTCTGTCAGGTATCAGGAAGTGATCAATTTAGTTTTAGTGTACTAGAATTTTTTAAGGATTCTTAAGAAAGCTAGGCTTTACCTCACATAAATTCAGCTAATAAGGTTTTAAATTTACATACATGATTTATAAAAAAAATAAATAAATATATATANTTACTTTTTACGCCAATTGACTTCTCAGCCATGTAAGACGAAGATGGTCACTAAAAATTATCCATAATAATTGGAAGTTATTTTTTTTTTTTTTAAATTAATTATGGAACAATCTTAAAACTGCTATAACTGTTCTCAGGACAGTGAGGCGAACAAGATGTAAAACTTATAGTTTGCAAAGGCTTGCGGTGTAGTATACCACATATAATCTAGGTATGATCTAAGCAGAGTGGGATGTAACTTCATCATACTTGTGGAGTCTGCTCCAAAAAATATATTCTTACGATTTTAAGTAGATTGGTTGATCTTTGGCTCTCTCCTTTTAGATTTTTCATGTTTAAGTCTACCATAACACTAATCATTTGTTATTCACAAGTACATAGTTTTGTCTTTATAAAATATATTATCACCACTTATCGGAAGATAAGGAAGAAATCTAGGTTTTTTTCTTGTTTTGTTTTTTTTTTTNATAAGCTTAAGCTTTAAAAGTAAATAACGAGAGTCATTCAAACAGCTTGACAATGTCAGCTCCTACGAGCATAAGACGATATATTCGTCTGCCTCGGAGGTTAGACTCTCGACACTAGTGCGGGGAATTTAATAACTTATCAGACTTGTCTCGGTAGCGTAAATGGAAAACGCACCGGCCCGGATAGCAGGAGATCAAGGTTCAAGTCCTGGCTAGGACAGTTGAATTATTTATTCTGTTCCCTTGCACTGAAAATTATTAAACAGAAATATAGCTTTCCTTGCCCTCGAATGGCACTGAAGGAAATGAGCTACTCATTTCGGCGTTGATTCAAGGCGTTGGTGAGGTCCGTGAAAAACTCCTGAGTCCTAAACTCTCTTTCGATTACTTCTCTAAGGTGTACACACAAAAGCTCGAGATCGAACAACATTCGAGGCAGCATTTACCATGAACTCCTTACAAATCCTCAGCTTACCCCGAGGGTTGGCTCTATAGATAGAAAGTATAACGGTGCTTTTGTGCTCTCAGTAATCCACTAAGCTGTTCCCAATGCGTACCTACTCTCTGAATGGATAGTATCTCCTGAAAATATATAAAATAAATAATTCCACTGGAATTAATTATCAAGTTAATAATTAATACGGCCAATAAGCACATTATTAACTATGAAGCACCAATTGCATCAAGTCCTTTCAATCCCTACTCATTTAACCTTTTATGAAGCTCGCTAATACGTGTCCAAAGATACTCTTTATCAATTTTTCTATTAGTAAAACCTTTATTGTAAAAGATCTAGAATTTTTATAGATATAACTATATTATATTCTCATCTAAAATTACATTATGTAATATAGCATGTCAATAAACCGTAAAATTAAAAAATTAATAAATAGTAAAAAATTTGCTCTACGTAAATTTAAAAAAATATATTAAAGAAAACTATATAAACAAGTATAGTAAATACTCATATTGGTTGTGGTATTTAATTCCACGTTAATTTTATACAATAATTTTTTTTTAATTTTATTTATTTGCATTAATTGAATAAAATTAATGTGGGATTAAATGCCACAACTAATATGAGTATTTAAAAAAATATATATTTAAGGAATTATAAGGAAAAGAAAAGCGAGAGTCTAATAAATAGCTGACAATGTTAGCTCCTTCGAGCATAAGACGATGTATTCGTCTTACTTCAGGGCTTAGACTTGGAGTAAAGTGCGAGAAGTAGAAGGAATTATCTAGCTAGCCTCTGTGGTGTAATGGCTAGCATAATTGCCTGGAAAGAATAAGATCCGGGTTACTTGAACCGGGGGACTCGCCTGGCTGAGGTAGTAGGATTTTTTTTATTATATTCCCTTGCATTTATTGTATAATATTTAATAGTATTTTATTGACAATGTTTTTCTCGTAATTAAACACAATATTATTTATTTTCAATCACTTTGTTATTTCTAAGGGTTAGCTTCCCTTTCAACCACTTACAGTCATGAATGGAAGGGCTATCTACAGGTCGCCACCCAATTCTAAGTATCCATGGCTAAGAACAAGCTATTGTTTATCGATATAAGCCGGCCCTGGGAGGGATTTGAATCTATGCGTCAGGATTGTGAGATCCAAACGGATCCCTTGAGCTACCCTGGCAGCCCATAAACTTTTTTTCCTAATAAAATTATTTTAATCACATTGCTTAAGTTTGGTTATTTTTCCAGTCAGAAGGGGATAAGTTTAAAGAACGTAGACCCGGAAATATTCGACCGGAGCGGGCAGACAATTCTGTCGGCCGTGAAAGCAATCCAAAAAGAGCTGGAAGAGACTGCGGTGAACCTGCAGAAAGTCCGCGAAGTGGAGGAGCTGGCCGAGGAGAGCATGCGGAAGTTGAGGCAGCTGAACTTGGAGTGCAAGCAGAGGACGGAGGCTCTGAGGCAGGCGGAACGCGAAGACGTGGCCAAGCTCCAGCGTCTCTTGGGGGTGGTGAAACAGAAGGAAGAAGTGGAGGACAAGATAAACAGCCAGCTACAAGAGATCCTGACACATACTATGCCGACAGGAGAGCCTGCCTGACAAGCTTTGTATTCTCGCAAAACTTTATCACTCCAATAGAAATTATTAAAAATTGTAATTAATTAATTTTTGATTTATTAAATTTGCTGGGAATAGAAGGTAGTCAAAAGAGATATAATTGATTCCATAACAAATTATTTTCTATATATTTTATTCAACTTATAAATTTGTAGCTTTTTGAGTAGATATACTACAGGGAGAGGATAATAATAAATGCATAATTGATGATGTTTATTCCAGCAATCCTACTTGGGAAATTGTACTTGTCAAACAAATATTCAATGATACAGCCACTTCATATTTTATGCATCAATAAGAATCAAGTTTAAATCTTCAAGTAAGATTTATGAACGAGGTGTATGAAACTCATCAAATTATTTTAGCTTTAAACGTTGTAAAGTCAACTCAATAATACCTAATTGAACAAAATATATGTAAGGAGAGTTACATAAACTCAAAAAATACAATTAAAAGCTAAAAATATGCTTTTCCAATTTAGTTAATAGTCTTTAATTTTAAGCCATTAAATACCATTAATAGTAGTTATTATGCACTCTAAAACAAACGAAATCAATAAAGTTTCTTAACTATTTGTTATATACTCCACACAGACTACAAAAAAATGATTAAAAATTCCATAAACGTAACAAATAAGGGATATTATTATTGTTTTCTTGAAATATTTGGCAAATAAATAGAATAAATAGATTTATTAACATAAATAAATAAATAATTTTTAGTGCAAGGGAACAGAATAAAAAATCTAACTGTCCCAGCCAGGATTCGAACCTGGATGGGACAGTTAGATTTTTTATTCTGTTCCCTTGCACTAAAAATTATCTAAATTTACGTGGGATTAAAGACCACAAAATAAATAATATTTATAAACTTAGATGTACCCTAATATATACCTTTGCCTTTGATATATACCCTTAGATATATATTAGACATACATCTATACGGGCATTAATGGACAAANCTGGCTGGGACAGTTAGATTTTTTATTCTGTTCCCTTGCACTAAAAATTATCTAAATTTACGTGGGATTAAAGACCACAAAATAAATAATATTTATAAAAATAAATAAATAAAATCTATTAAAAAAATTGTTAAAAATTCAGATTTGTGAGAGCACTATTAAGCTTAATTATACTTCCTTCCCCGTTTTTATCGTGAATAATTACTGTTTTATCATCAAAGATCATTGTATTAATATGTACATGTAATACCGATTCATCGCTTAAAGTGTCAAAAGTAGTTTGCCTAAACCTAAAAAGGCATACCTATAATATTTAATTTATTCCCTCACTGACTGAGCCTTACTTTCATTTTATTTTTTTTAAGTAACGTATCTTTACCATCAAATGCGTTTTTATAAGTTCAATTTCATTACCTCTTAAAAGCTAATGTACGCTAACAATTTTTATTTAAGCCGGTTTAATTTATTATCAGTAGCGGTGTAGCCAGTGATCAGTACACACCTGTATATAGCGCTCCGTCTTTCTAACTATAATATACGAGTTGTGGGAAGTGCTGAGATCTCAAACTCTACATACATTTGCAGTAAAGTGTCAGTGACATGTCAGCTCGAATCGTCGCGAGGATCACCTCAAAACAGGGAGTACATTGAACGATTTGTGTAGCCGTTAAGGAGCTTAGAGGATGACAGTAGAAGACCGGCTGTACCTTATAACTCAGCCTGCTGGGTAAGAGGCTCTGTGCAAGACTCGTAACTCTGCGATACAGGTTCGAACTCGGCCAATCTACTTTTCATTCATAATTAAATTAATGTATTATGGGAGGCAATCATTATCATCAGGTGATTGCTAGTGGAGGGCGAAAAGGGAAACGTCGTGGGGTACCCATGACCCCTCCTAAAGATAAGAGGCGGCATTCCGCCAGTAGCACTCCGTTGGAGATAGACCAACTACAGCGACACCCCAGCACCTCTAAAGAAGTGACCATCACAACCCCCGCCAACGAAATGACAGATAGGAATGAAAACCTATCACCATTTACTACAGTGAACCCTTTTGAGCCATTTCAAAACATTACTGGGAGAGGATATGGAAACCGCCACTCAACGTATATCCCGACCACCTCCCATTTTTGTCAAAAACGTAAAAATGTTTCGTTTAATGTGCATTCAACTCGACCAAAATAATGCCAGATAGCCCAGACACCTACAGAGGTATAGTGAGCTATCTGAAAGAGACAAACGCCCAGCATTACACTTACCAATTAAAGGAAGAGCGTGCAGTCAGGGTCGTCATCCGTCACCTCCACCACTCAACCTCTCCTGATTATTTCAAAGAGGAACTCACTGAACTTGGCTTCCAGGTCTAAAATGCCTTTAACATAACAACAATTAGTCATATAAAGACATATCAAGATATAATGACTCCGTTGCACTTGTCGTTGTGGACCTCGAGCCCACAATCAATGTAGGCGAGATCTACAATGTAACCTCACTTTGCCATTGTAGAATACGAGTGGAGAAGCCCCTCCCTCGAAGAGACATAGTTCAGTGCCACAAATGCCAGGAATACGGTCACACTAAAAGATACTGCGAGTATGGTGCCCGATGTTATCCCCCTCGCAAATTGGTTTCTTTAAATATATTTTAATTTTTTTACTAATAAAACTTATTTCTAATGCAAGTCTCCAAAATCTTAGACAAATATAGCTACTATCTAGTAATTTACGAGTTTGTTTCTTTATTTTAAATTTTGATCATTTTTCCAACTTCAAAAAATTCGTTAAAATGAATTTCTCATTATGAGGAAGATATTAGTTCTCTCTTGTAAGTGATCTCGCTTTCCTCAGAATAATTTCCTTAATTTGAAACTATTTTATTTTTTTAAACTCCTTCTTTTGGTAAGTCGCAACATTGTAATACAGAACATTATTTGATAAACACACTGAAGGTTTGACAAGGTTCATATTTATTTTTATCCCTAGGGTTTTGATAAAAAATTTCCTGAAAAATTTTTTTTCTTGGCTATTTTTTGCAGTCTTTAAGGTTAATTTGGACTCTAGCGGCATTGCTAGTGAATCACTTATTAAGAATTTATTTATTACCTTTAAGCTTATATTTTATACTAAAACAACCAGAATCTTGAAAAGAGGGTTACTATTGTCGACCAGAAGGGTTTGAATGGTCTAGTCCTACCATGCACACCCTCGCTTCTTCACTATGGACTAAAGACCTGCATAGACAAGGAGCCTAATATGTGGGCCTAATTCCTCTTAATATAATAAGGAATAATGATCCTGGTGCCCTGGACATTTGGATGCCATAAAAAAGGAAAAAGTTAAAAAAAAAAAAAAATGAGGGTTATATTGACGTGATAAAATCCTTACAAATATATTCTAGGCTAATATTTGTAATAGATGTTATTTTATTGTACATTTTGTTTTTGAATATTTCCTATTACCCATTTTCGAGAGAGAATGCCCCATGTAGCTAAAGCGGGAAGGATTTCATTTGGAAAATCCAAATTAATTGATGAAATTATGTAAAGTACTTTGATCCTTACTCCAAATCAGTTAATTCAAAAACCTTTACCATGGATGAAAGTTTTTTATCGACACATTATTAATTAGGCTTTTACCAACCCCTCTTCCAATTTCTCTCAAGAAATCCTTCCCAAATCCTTTATTACATTCAGGAAAAAAAACTGCAAAATATATTTAAAACAATTAATACGAGGGAATAGAATAAAAATTCATCTGTCCCAGCCAGGACTCGAACCTGGAACTCCTGCTTTCCGGGCCGGTAAGTGGGATAATACACTACAACTAAATTAATATTTGCAAAATATATTAGTTTCATGATAAAACAATTTTTTTTTCTCCAAAAATGAGGAATTTAGAATTATAAGAAAATTTAAAATCTCCTCCTCAATATATTATTAAGTAGTAATTTTATCATGTATTATTTAATAATAGAATATAAGCTCCACGCTATAAATTATCTTCTAGTTGAGGTGTGTCCTCAATACTTAAAAATAAATAAAGGGAATTGTACGGTCGACCAAACGCCATTAACTGAAAAAAACTACTTTGAGTAAAATTGTTTTGTTAAGGACTGTATT
This sequence comes from Oncopeltus fasciatus, assembly GCA_000696205.2. Taxonomy (NCBI): domain Eukaryota; kingdom Metazoa; phylum Arthropoda; class Insecta; order Hemiptera; family Lygaeidae; genus Oncopeltus; species Oncopeltus fasciatus. The sequence continues at coordinate 37,009 of KZ809125.1, read as the reverse complement.
CCCTCCATCCGCCCTTTTAAATAAAGTGCTTAAGACTTAAAGTAAACAGAACTATTTCAAAATTCAGTAAACACAGGTTTCTCATAATAGAAAATTATCTCTTAGCGGAAATCTTGATAGCAGTACCACGAGCCTCGCTAAGTAGTCCACTTTAAGTGGAAAAATATTCCAATCTTAGACAGAATTTCATATGGAGATTTGCATAAATTATCTTGAAGAATAATAGAGGTAAAAACGGTAGAGTCTGAAGTGCTTTCAGTCAAAGTCAGATAATCTCCAAATCCCTTAGAGAGAAGACATTTTCATGAGATTTCCAAAACATTTAAAGCATATTTAATTACAAAACTTTCCAATGCTTTACATAGTATGCATGAGGCTTCCAAAAATTGGTGGATCTTGCCTTCTAAGGCGGATCAGGGGACTTATATTTAATCCTTCTCCTACTACAAAGTTGATTCTTTTTAGCAGTCATTCGCCAGGTTACTTGGACGTAACCCAAATATTTTAGGATATAGGTCCTTTAAGCGAATTCCGTAGAACAGCTACCGAGATTCTGTTCATGGCAGTATTTCTAAATACTTTTTTTAATATCTCTCCGATTCTACCAAAGAACACCAAAAATGATGATCACACATGTGTATATGTATTTATATATGTATTTATGTGTCAAATATCTTAAGGCTATAGTTCATAGTTTTGAAAAAATATAAAAATTCGTCTTGCCGAATGTAAATAAATATTTAGTTCTGAGATCATTATATAGCCAAATCGAACCATGGGAGTGGAATATTACATGAATATTATGTGAAAGAAAAAAATTATGTTAAAATTTACGGCCTAGAAGTTGCAATTATTGTTTTTCTAAATGTAATTTTTCATATAATTTTGAACTAGAAGTGGTGTAGGGCTTTCATTATTGAATGAAATCGGTCAAATATAAGCGAAGATAAGCTGAAATGTCAAGCGTGAGTAAAAATTTTTTTTTTTTAGCGGACATATTTAGTATTTCTTTTAATGTAATGAAAGCATTTGATAGAATCTGGCACAGTGGTCTCCTGTTTAAACTGAAATCTATACTTCCTAGTAACACTTACCATATCCTTAAGTCTTACCTAACCAACCGTTTCTTTAGGGTTCGGCAAGGATTAGATTACCCCGATTTCTGTCGAGTATAAGCAGGAGTTCCTCAAGGTAGTGTGCTTGGACCTTTACTATTTATCCTGTAATCTGCTGACATCCCTACCCATCCAAGTACCCTCGTAGCTTTATTTGCGGACGACAAAGCTATCCTATCCTCCCCCCTGGATCCTAAAACTGCTTCTAAAAACCTACCTATAAGATCACCTCGAAAAAATCAAACAATAGTGTGGCAAATGGAGAATAAAAATCAATGAAGCGAAACGCGTTCAAGTTAATTTCTAATTACGAAAGAAAAACTTTCCTAAAATTGTTAAATGTAATAGTATTCTTTTCCACATTAAAATTCCGATCGTTACCTTGGGATCCATCTTGACTTACGACTTACATGGGAGAACATACTAAAATTAAAAGACAAGAACTCAATCGTCGATATTGACTTCTATACAGACTCATGAATTAAAACTCCAATCTTACGATAGAAAAGAAACTGACGCTCTACAAGACATTATTAAGACCAATTTAGACTTACGGAGTAGAAATCTTGAATGCCTCCAAGCCTTCCAACATCCAACGAATCCAGTCCTTTTAATCCAAAACCTTCAGAATAATTGCAAATGGTCCCTATTACGTATACAATTCATCCCTTCATCACGATCCTAATATCCCTTTTGTTGAGGATC